>VZRS01003734.1:0-123348 GCA_013398055.1 Ifrita kowaldi | reverse complement strand
TTTCGTTTTCGTTTTTTTTTTTCTTACATATGTGAACTGCAGGTTTACAGGGTGGATTTAGGCAGACTCTACAGAGAAAAGTTATGCTCTGGAAATTAGCCCAGAGACTGACATTTGGTGGGTCCAGGGATCTGAGAATAGGCCTGGCCATTTATGGAATTGGGTGGTACAGAGGGAAAACAAAAAAAGCAAAAACCAAACAACCTCAAAACAGCAGTAGCTTGAATATTTTAATTTGTCAAGAAAACAGGAACCTTACCCTAGTTAACCTTTAGAGAATCTCCAAAGAAATTATTAAAGAAAGATTGAGATACGTATATGTGTGTGGAAGTTTTTGTGTATAGCAAACACAGATTTCCATATTGATTCAGTTAATAAAATTAAAGAAATATTCTTCAAACATTGTTCTTCAGTACAATTTCCTAGAAACGGGCTGTCACAGGTGGGGATCTATCATGACTGCCATGCTCTTTGAGAGCAAGGGGGGAAGCCAGTCATAATTCCCTTTTTTTCTGTCAGGCTGGATAAGGAAAAGTACCTTCTGGGAATTTTTCGTCACCTTTAATGCTTCCTTTGCTATCATTTTGACTATGTTTGAAATCCATTTCTGTGTTGACAATAATATATTTTTAATGGCTCTTTTAAGGAGTGAACTTTCTCTTGACCTTCATCTGACCCAGCTTGTGGTATTAGATAGGATATTGGATACATTCCTATCTAGCAACAGCATCAAAAGTCTTATTAAAGCCAACATATCTACTGCTGCTTTATCCACCTTAAGCCTGTTATCCTGTGTATGATTAGACAGTGGAATTTGGCTACTGAAGTGATTAAGAAAGGCGTTCAATGGAAAACCAAGCAACTAGTTGGCTTACAGACTATCCAAATCTGGTAGTTATTGCTAATAAAGATTATAAGGAATGTGTGACATCTTACTGAAGAGCCCATTGCACTGTAGTCAGTGGGGGTAGATTTATCCTTCAACATTTTGTGGTTTTGTTTATTTTGGGGCTTGTTTTTACCTTTTGAAGCTTATGTGCTTATGTCATCTGGGACAGATATTAGACTGGGCCACAGATCAAGTCTGGGGTAATTCCTTTGTCTCCTGTTTCTCATCATGTGGATTCTTTCATTTCTGACAGGGTTCTTGGAGCATTTCTTGTCCTATCCTGCATTCCAGTGCTATCAGAATGCATCTCTCTTCCTATGTAATTGAATCAGCATAACTAATTAAATGTAATTATCCCCAATTAAAATGAATGCATTAATATTGCTCTAATTTCATTGCTTTAAATGGAATTAAATGAGACTGTGCTGTAAAGACGTTTTTCTTTTAATGTGTTTCTGTTCTGTAAAAGAGTTGTCTGATCTCAGTTTTTATCCGGCACAACTGAGTGTTGTTTGGTGTGTTTCTTACACATTCCTCATGGCTGCTGTAATAGCAGAGGGATAGTTATGAGGACAGTGAATAGCCTGGCTCCATGGAAATTTCTGCTGGCATGAGTAAAGAAGAAACACAGGGTGGGAACTTACTTGGTGACTTCAAGAGAGTCAAATAACTGTGAGAATAGGTAAGGGAATATTAATGTCTGTTTTCTCTCAGGTTTCTGGCTGATAGAAGGAAAATGGAGTTGTTGCTGGTTGTCTACCCCTCACTCAGGACGTGGTGCTAGTATACTTATCTGATTTAATGACTCGCTACTGATGAAAGGGGCTTTCTGCTCTTCTCCCTCGATTTACACCTGTGCATTTCTGCCCTGTCAGCAGAGACCCTCATCAGGCCACTGTAACAGTGAGCTAAATTGGTATGAAAGTAACAGTATAAAGTGTATTGTTTTCTGTGTGTTTGGCTCTCTAAACTGGCTCAGGTTTGGGTCAGATCAGCTGAAGAAGTGGAGAAGAATTGCTGAGGGAAGGGGAAGGGAAGGAAAGGGGAAAGCCATTTCACTGGCAGCTGGCTGTTAATTAATTAGTTTAATCTCTATAGTAAGGTGAAGGGCATAACACACTAAGGTGCGTGGATAAATCCTCCTTTCTGCATGTTGTCCCTGCCCTTGTACAGTAGAAGTACTTTGGAGACAAGGTAATCAGGGCTAAAGTAGGAGAGATTATTTGTAACCTGAATCAGGTTTCCCAATTCAGTGAGCTGTGCATCTGAGATGATGCTGGGAGGACAGACTAAAGAGGTCAATGCAGGGTCAGTTTGTGGCCAGAGCTGGCCTCTTTCTTGAAGGGCTTACTGACTTGTGCTGACTCGTTGGCCTCTAGGAAACAGAGAGGTAGCCTCAGGGTGAGTCTTCAGAGCTGGGTGAGGGCTGTATCCTTGAGTGAGTGGTGTCCCTTTGTTCTCAGCAGCAGTGAAGGGAATTTGGCTTGATGTTTATCAGGTTCAATTTTGCACAGGGACTTCTGGATCTGTAATGGCAACGAACCTTTAAAATACTAGTCATCTGTTACTCTGTTTTATCTTTACCAAGGTAGAGCAAATAGCAAAAGAATTGGAATAGCAGCCCTAAAGCAAGGTTGGTCGGCAGTTGTAAAATGTTCTAAATAATCATGAAGACCTAACAGTTCTGGATTAAATCCTAGCCATACTGGGAATTCTTCTGTTTGCGGTTTAGAGATTTAACCCAAGGATTTCACGGGATGCTGCAAATTTTAAGGTTTAACTCTGTTTGCTCATGGACAAGTTATTTGTATGTGGTTTGGTTATTCTTTAACTGGCTGAAATCTGTTCTTTGTGCACATGTACTCATGGTCAAGTAGATAATTTGTGAGTTTCACAGTATTTCCTACTGTGCAAATGTGAGGTGCTTATTGCATTGTGTCATGATTCAGTAATATCCCAAATGGACAGGGTATTGGGGAGATGATATAAAAATATCACTGAAACAATACATGGAAATTCTTATTCATGAGGGTTCTTAACATGCTTAGCGATGTACCTGGTTTCTCTTAACTTTTAATACTCTTGAAGCAAGGGAAATAAATGCTTTGAGCAAACTGCATTTGGTTTAGTTTGACCTCAGTAGTTTTGTCTGCTGACTGGTAGAGTAGATCCTGTTTATATTCATTCCCTCGTAATAACTGGTGCCACGGAAGTGTTCTGAGGTGTTTGTTAATGACTTTGTTGAGCAGATGCATGGAAGAGACAAGAGAAGTTTCTTGCGGATCCAGATCAATGATTCCCTGTGGTAGGAAGGCTTGTTTAAAAGACTAGAAATGGATGAACTGGGCTTACAGGCGACTTCCAAGAGGGATTTAATACAGTGCACGAATTCATACTGTCAACAATTGCATTTTGGGTAGTTCTGTGATGCGGGATTGTGTAACTGGGAAAATGATGTTCATTTGGGAAGGAGCAGCTTCTGGTAGTTTACAATGCTTTTGTTTCATGACCAGTTTTCTTCTGCTTTGCCTTTATGAGGACGAATAAAAATCAGTAGCAGAGGAATTCTGTGCTGCACAGCAAAAACAGGAGGCCATCAGGTTTGATGCAGAAAATCCCATTAAAGATACACCAAAGGGAATGTCCAGTCTATGTTTAGTGAACAGTAAAATAGGTAGAAAGGATCAGACAGTGGTATTATATCCTTGGTTTTTAAATTGAAAGTGCTCTACCAATATGCTACAGCTATATGTAATTCTCTAGGATAGTTCTACAGTGTCCCACTGCAAGGAAAGCAGACACGATTGGTATAAGGCATTCAGAAGACCTAGATTCTAAACTGCTGAAAATTTCTGTTATTCTTTGGCAGACTGTGTGATCACTGACTCATAGAATGGTCTGGGTTGGAAGGGACCTTAAGATCATCGAGTTCCAAGTCTCTGCTGTGGCAGAGGCACCTGTCACTATGTACCAGGTTGATCACAGCCCCATCCAACCTGATCTTGGACACTTCCAGGGGTGTTCACAACTTCTCTGGGCAACCTGTTCCAGTGCCTCATCACCCTCACTGTAAAGAATTTCCTCCTAATATCTAATCTAAACCTGACTTCTTTTAGATTAAAGTCATTATCCCTTGTCCTAACGCCACATGCCCATGTAAAAGTCCCTCTGCAACTCTTTTGTAGGCCCCTTTAGGTACAGGATTGCTGCTCGATAGCTCCCTGGAGCCTTCTTTTCTCCAGGCCAAACAACCCTAATTCTCTCAGCTTCTCTCAGCACAGGGGAGGTACTCCAGTCCTCTCATCATCCCTGTAGCCCTCCTCTGGACTCACTCCAACAGGTGCCTGTTTGTTCTTCTGATGGGGCCCCCAGAGCTGCATGCGGTAGTCCAAGTGGGATCTCAGGAGAGTCAAGTAGAGGGGGAGAAACACCTCTCTGAACTCACTGTATGCATCTCATTTTTTTGTCAGATACCTCATTTTTCTACCCTTCATTTGACTTGTTTATTTGGGTGATATAACTATTATATTCTCTGTTGTCTGAACAGCAGCTTGTTGTTGACAACCTAGATGTTAGCCTGTAAGCACTGCTGTAACGTAACCAGCCAATTCACAGTGAGAAATAATGGCAATAAGATGAAAAAAAGAGTAAAAATCCTAATAAAAGTACATGCAATAGCAAGACAGTATTATCTATGCATGTGTTGGAAAACCAAGGTTTCTGTAAGTTCATTTAATAGCTTTCTTATTAATTCTGAAATTTCAAAGGATATCCTGATATAATGCCCAAGGCTCCATGCTGAGAAAATGGCAAAGCTGTTTTTTTTCTAAAAGCATTACCAGTTGGTTCTGTAAGTAAACATGTGGTCCTTTTGCTGCAGTGATGTAATTCTTTGTATCTACTTTGTTTTTAAGAAAATGAGTTTTTAGCCCCATAACGATAATAGTGATACACAATGCCTGATCAGGACAAAAAGCTGAAGAGCACAGAAAAAGCAACAGACAAAAAGCCTCCTGGGATCTCTATGAGGTATATTATCTGACGTTTTACTTTGAACTTCAGCAGGACTCGTGTGGAATTTTCACTGGCTGCCAAAGCAGAATGCTTCAATTTGAAATGCAGTATAAACATGACAACTGTTACTCTGGTCACGAAGTTTATTTACACCTTTGTTGATTTAAGGCATTCTGGAGAAGCTGTAAATTCTTCTGTACACAAAATGTGGACACCAGGCAACGCTAGAAAACTTTATTTTCTGTCAGTAGTATTGTTGCTTGTTGACCTTCTTTACAGTTATGGAAATACTTTTGTGTAACTATTAACACATGCAGTTGTGTTTTTTTCCAAGGGATTACTCTGATCTAAAAAGACTTCAGTCACTCTTAAGTGTTCAGTCAAGGAACCAACAGGTGTTTTTAAATAACTGTTATTAAATGTGCTTTAGAATTATAATTAATGGTGATTATGGTTTCTGGCACATGCTTAGAACATTGTGTTCTATAATTATTAAAACATGTTAGCAAAATCTTGAGTAGTGGTTGTCTTTCTTCTTGTCTCTTTTTTTCCCCCTTTTTTCTTGGCAACATTAGACCTTCTGTGTGGGACAAATCACACTTAGAATGGGTGAATGAAAGAATGAAACTGATCATCTTCCCATTCTACTATACCATAATTTTTTATTTTAATAGGAAAAAATTGCTTTAGTTTGTATCTTGAGCAGGTTTTATCCAGCTATTGTTGCTTATGGTCAAGTAGCCTAGCAGATTTGTCTTCCTCTGTGCCCTTTCGCAGTGTCACAAGAAGGTAGGCTTAAAGATGTGTGAGTAACAGCATGGGGGAGAGTGCTAAAGAAAATAAAATAAGATCAGCATCTTAACCATAAACAAATTGTCTTTGAAGAATAACACCTCAGATAAAAATACTCAGGGCATAAATACCAACTTACAGGAGAAAGTCGAATCTCCTTCACCTCAACTCACTTAGTGAAGCTTGTATTTGCCATTTGAAGCAAAGAAAACCAGCACATGATGATGGGTGTGAGTCTTAGGAATCACAGAACATTTTCTCCCTTTCAATTCTGTAAAAAGATACGACAAAATGACTAAAGGATTCATCCATGTGAGGTAGGAGTTATGCACTTTCTACCTGGTTAGAGGCCTGGAATTGCTTCTGAGCAGAAGGCTGAAACATGAGAGTTGTCCAGCCTGAAAAGAATGTGAAGGCTATGCAATTGTAGAATTGGGACAGGTAAGAAGCATAGATAATGAGTGTGTGTTGCAGATTTTGTCAAGCTTTGCTATTATAAATTCTAAAGGACACCATTCTTCACTTTTTACTCACCTCTATGTACTTGTTTTCCAGTCTTGCTTTGCATCAGTTTTCTGCCACATCAGTTTTGTTTTGCAGAGTGGGTGTATGTATTCTATAATGCCAACTATTAGGTCCAAAGTTCACGTCAGAACTTGAGAAAAGGTACTTTTGCTGATAATATTCTCATAAAACTTAAAATGCAGTGTTTGCCTTACAACTACTATCCCTTCCCTCCTTAACTTCCAGCTATATATTTTGAAAGTGGTCAAACCAGTGTGACGAGACCTTGGCAAAATGTCAAAAGGAATGAACAGAAGTCCAGTGGTCAATGGCAAGAATCAACAGAAGCTGTTGAACTTGAAAAATTTAGGTAAAAATAATAAAAAATAAGCTGATGATGACACTCTCACATCTCTGAACATCTTTATGTATCTAAGGGTATCACCTTTTTGAGGTGTTGAAGGCATTTGTATTTTTACCTATGTCTCTTACTTGTACTTTTCATGTTAATTTGAGATGAGAATTACATATTTTAAACTTTTTAAACCTGTTTATATTCCTGCCTTTGTAAGTTTCAAACTTTCCTACTCAGCAGATTATACTGGTGAGAGTTAATATACTCATTTTAAATTGTGATCATTCCTTTTTTTGGAAAACTTATACCATTCTGTCCCAAATTATGCATGAGCCAGACTCTTAATATCTGGCAATCTAAAATCATGTTATTCTGTGGTAACTGCTAATAGGAAGTTTCTTAGATTTTGTTGCTAGTGTTATGTTGTAGCAATGTAAAATTGTCTTGTGACAAGTTAATTTGCAATTCAGCATTTTTCTTTTTTTCTTCCTGATTAGCATGACCTACAAAAATGAGAGAAATTTTAGCAAGCATCCCAAACGTCAGCTGTTTCAAGATATCTTTATGACTTTAGTTAAGAAAAGACTTACTTGCAGGTTGGTACATGAAACACATTCATAACCAAGAAGGAGGACCGCTCTTTCTTGCCTTGCATGAAGAAGCAAGATGCATGGATAGTGTTTCATATTGTTACAGCAATACACCTCTGTGTGGAAACTACCAGCAGCATTTCTCTTCATAATCTCAGTTTTAAACAACCACTTGTGTATTGGCTTTGAGGAGGAAGTGCTTGGGTTGGTGTGACAGAAGAATGAAGGACTGGGTACATGACAAAACTTGGATGACCAGAATTCTAACTGTTATGTTTTCTTGATCATTTATCTGTATATGGTATCTGTAATCTGAGATTTTCTTTTCTAATTTATTTTACTGATTCTATTTGTATTTCATGGACTGCTGCCTTTATAGAGAGAGGCCGGTGGCTTCCATAGAATTCTGATGAGTTGATGCCACTTGTTGGTGTTTATTTGTATTTCTGTGTATAACAGGGTTGGAAAGGGTAATCCCTTTTCTTAAGCTGCTTTCATTTATGTGAGGAAAAAGTACAAGACCTTAAAAAAATAGAGGGGGCAGAGAAAGATATCTTCAGGGTGCATTTTTCAGGATTTTTTTACTATACTCCTTTGCAGTATTTTGTATCTTCCTTTTTAAAGCCCAAATATATTTTCTAAAAAAACCCTTAAGTAGTACAAAAGTTTAAAGAAGGAGCATTTAAAGATACTAATGTGTAACAGCTAGAATTTACAGAGGAATCTAGCAACATCACATAGTTTGCTTAGATCCTTATTCAGAACCAACTGGGGAATTTGGGACCTCTTCCTTGATTATCTAAATGGCAGTGAGTTTAAAACAGGTCATTTAAGTGATTTGTAAATCTGGTACCTCTTTTGTGTGTGTGAACTCAGTACTCACCAGTGGGAGGTCAGTGGCTCAGCTTCATTTGCCAAAAATCTAAGAATAGTTTACCCTGTGATTTCCCAAGTTCTGTTTATGCATTGTGGCATACTTGGCTTATATTTTGGTTTTCTTTGGTGGTTCTTTGTGACAGTGATATGGCAAAACAAGCCTCTTGTATTAAGAATGAAAGCACCCAGGCAAGGTTGATGAAACAAGCAGAAATTAGTAGATATGTAAAATCCGTAAGGTAGCTGGAGTTACAAAGGTGACTTAGTTGCCCTTTGTAAATATTTTACTATGACTGTGATGATGTCCTCTCTTTGGACCTACTGCCATTTCATTGTGTTGGAGCTATAGACTGTCACCTTGATCAGCATTGCACACTTGGCTGACATAACTATGTTGTTTGGGAGCAAGAAAAAATGACACCCTCCCCACCCCCTTACTGGCATCACTGTGTGCACAAAAGTCCTGGTTGCAGGTAGTTTTCTTGACAAGAAAGCTGTGATTAGCTTAGCTTAAGTAGTTTGAATAAGGAGCATAACTAAGGCAGAAAAAATCCCGCTGGCGTAAGCTGGATATACCCTGGTGTACCTAGTAATGCATATTGTAAATGTAACTGCAGTAGAAGAGGCTCTCAAATGTTAACCAGGCTCAGAGAATGACTGTCCACCATGGTGATATCTTCAGGCCACTTTAAAATCCCACCTACAAATTTTGCACACAGGTATATGGTTGCTGTTTTCGTTCCATGAAAGTTTTGTGCTGTTCTGAAGTGGCCAATTATGGAATCATTATGAAAAATGATATTACTTTGGACAGAATATTGGCAAAAAACGGCTGAGAGTTTGTTAGGATCTATTCGTAAAACATTTATTTTTGTGGAAGTATTTTTAGCTATTGGCGTCATTCCCAACTGCAGATGATGAAAAGGGAAGAGAACTGCCATGACCCGTACACTTCTTCTATTTCCAAGAAACTTATCCAAACAAATTCTATCCTCTCACTCAAAACAACATCCAAAAAAAAAAACGCATGGCAAAGTTGTCTAATTTTAGGTTTATTTTGAATAGGGAAATAGGGATATATACTTTCAACAGACAGTGGAAATAGTGATTCCATTACTGGTATTTTATGCAGGATTACTGCCCCTGGATGCTTTCTGCAAATCTGATTTGTGTTTTCTGCCATGTCTTATGCTGGATAATTCTATGTAGAATATAAAGAAGGAAGTTCTGTATGGAAATACAATCCTATTTCAAGAACATTTGAACTAAATAATTTATTCCCAGAATAATAGAATTAGAGTTTTTAAAAACTGGGATAGATTATGATAATTCACAAGAATATTTAAAATATTGTTATTTTTACTTCTGTGGCACCCATATTTTTGCATAAGTATATTTTGTGCACTGAAGTTTGCTGTGTGGTTTCTCATCTATTTTGCCCTTTTGGGCCTTGGTCCAAACACTGAAACTTTATATCAAAGCATGGTTAATTTGTTCTTAGAGATAAGCATGTACTTCCCTGCATCAGTTCAGTGATAACAAGTGATGACTGGTAATGCTCATATAATGAAATAAATTTATTTATAGCTGCTACTGTGTTTGAATATAAATGGTATTAAAAGTTCTATGGTATGGTATGTTGAACAGTTGTTGTAGCTCACTAATTGTCTAGTCAATTGATCCTGAATCAAACTGTTTTATTTAAGTGTAAAGTTTTTAAATTGCATTTGGTTTATGTTTTGAATATATCTTTTACAGGCAGTGGGTTATTCAAGCTCTGTCCATTCATTTTATTAGAGTATTAATCTGCCTGAGATTATTAATAAGGGATCCATGCTACCAGGTCAGTACATCAAGATATTGTTTCTTGCTTGGATAAGGGGATGCACATGTATCATGCATATGAGTTGTGTTGGTGCTTGTGTGTAAAACATTTGTTCTTATGAATGCACGCTCACTTGTATGTATTCATAATTCTATATGTGAGGATGTGAATTGCAAACAAAAAGATTCCAAGAGTGATTTTACACCATTACTGCATAACTTGCTCAATTTCTGGTATTCCTTATGTTGTGTCTGTTGTTGCTGACCCCAACAAAGAAACTGTAAATCCCCATGACAGATGGCTTGGTCATTGCTCTGAGCCCTAGGCTCGGTCATTGACTTTATCATACAGATATGTAAAATTCCCATAATGTAGTAAGTGAAGAAAACTGAAAGCCCTGTTTTAGAACCTTTAGAACCTTTAACATTTCACCTCTGTTTTTATTTGTCTACTTATTTTAAGTAATAAAACAACTGTCCTATTATCTAGCTGCATTCATCTAGGACTTCTAGTTAGGAGACTTAAGAAATGCCTCCTGAAGTGGGAGAAATAGAAAAGTCAACACAATTGGTTCAGTCAAAAGAAACTGTAGATTTTTGAAGGGAGATGACTAAAGCCACGCTGAACTGTAGCAAATGACTTTGCAAAGGGAAAAGCATACTGATAAAATGTTGAAACAGGTTTAAACCTTGGGGCTACAGCACTGTTGCATTACAGAATATTTTTTCATGAAATAGATGCACCACCTACAGGCTCTTCCTGTGCAGAACAGTCTAGGTTTATGAAGTCTTCAAACTTTTTTTTCCTAATGGTATCTTTTATTTTTCCTCTCCTACTTGTAATATATGGAAAAAGTGGCAAATCATTGTCTTAATTATGGAGAAGAGCAGCACAATGTAGGCAAGTTGGTCAACATGACGTAAGTGCAATAGCTGATAACAGAATTAATAAGACTACTCACAACTTTTTGTGTGAGGCTTTTAAAATGTTTAAAATACTTGAGGTGGTCATTAAGTAAGATATTACTAGATTCATTGTAGGCATCATCACACAAGTAAAAGCTGTAATTCCTGTGGAAAAGAACAGCTTGTTTTTCTACACAAGTAGTATTTCTCTAAGAAATTAATATATTTTTATGCATTGAAATAAAAGAGTAGAATGAGCTAGTTATAGTTCAAAGAGCTTATGCAGTGTTTAGCTCTGTTAAGTGGCTGGTAAAATGAAAATATGAGTGAGAAATATTCTATTTATGTGACTTCCTTTGTTCCACAGATTTTCTGCAACAGCTTGCTGCTGTTAAAAATAAAAGAGAATGGGTTATAGCAAGTGGAGCACATAAAGTAAGAGCTTTATAAAATTGCTAATTTTGTTCAATTAGCTACTTAATGGAATAAAATATGCTTTTTAGATTTGACCTAGGTGGGAATAAATTCCTTACCTTGTCAGGCTTGCAAAGTAAGATAATCTCTGTGGTTTTCAGATCTATTGGTAGTATCATAAAAATAATTTCTTCTCTGTAAGTTGATTGGCTAATGTATGGTTATTGGTTGTTTGAGATAAATAGATTGTAAACATTTGGACTAAACTAAACATTTGGACTAAACTAAACATTTGTTCATATACAAAGTAGTACTCATGTATACACTGTCCCACGCTACACATTACTATGATTCAAATAGTTTTATATACTTTTAAAATTTAAATATATTTTAAAGTTTTTTTAATACAAATTTCTGCTGTGGTTTTTCACTTGTGAAGTATTCTGTGTCTAAATATTCTGTGTCAACCCAGACATCCCTTGCTGTACATTACCATCAGTCTAAGAATCTGTACTTAACTATTGCTGGTTTGTGGCTAAACTGAATACAGTAGAGATCAAAATCAGTATAACTAGCGTTTCATGATTCTATCATGCTGCAGAAAAACAATGGCAATTGTTTTTAGAGAATCTAGATAAATATGAAGTTTACTTCGATATAAATCATGAGCAGAAATACATGCAGGGCCTTATATTACTGTGCTGTTTAAATATAAGCTTAATATTAATTTTTTGCTTCAGGAGGCCTGATTTAGTGTTCTGAAGTGTTACACAAAAACACATTTTTACGATGGTGTAATAAGTTGGAAAGATGCTTTAGCAGTCAAGGAGATATTAATTGTAATTTGAGAAGGAACATTCTTGCTTGTCCTACTGGATGTATTCTAAGATTTTAAGTGTATATTTAAGTGTACTTTAAATGTACCTAAGACTTTTAACATATTGTGTAGGGATTTGGTATCTTAATTTTTGCTTTTCAATAAATATTTCTATATGCATTTGAGTTGTAAAAGAAAATAACAAACTTTATATTTACTTACCTTGTTTAATATTTTGTTTTCCAGACCTTAGTGAATTTGTTATCTGCCAGAGACAGCCATGTGTTTTTTGGTGCCCTCCTTGCTCTGACTAGCTTAGCAGAAAGGTAGGTTCAAATTAATGAGCTATAATTAACAAAAGCTTTTTAATGTTTTCTCTTAAAACATTAAATATTAATGTTTTAAGAGAAACACAATATTAAAACTGCTCTTTATGAGGAAAACTTAAATGTTCTTAATTTTATATTGAAGCATTAGAAACTAAAGTAGAAACTTTGGTCCCTGCAGCAGACTTCTTGTTCATTTGGACAGCTGTGCAAGACTGCAACCACAGAATCTGTCTTTGCAATCCTTTTGCAGGATTCTGCAATTCCTACTGACTTCCTGCATATAAAAATCTTTTGTCCTCAGCTTACTATAACAGTGCCACACAATAATCAGGTAGAATATTGTTCAGTGTAGTAAATAATAAATGTGTACACCCAAATCCATGTATGTGTACCCTCTTCTCATTAATTAGTGTTTGAATAAAGATAAAAAGGGAAAAAAAGAGCAAAAAGGAAGACAGAGCAACTTTCATCAATAATGGTATTATATAAGAAAAACTGCTGTTTCTACATTATTGGTCTGCTGTCTCCCAGACTTCCCAAAATTCTGATTCAGCTTAATTTCTTTTTATGGTCCATGTTAATTTAAATGATGTTACACTTTTTCAACTTCTGTTTAACTTTCTTCACTGAATTAAATGTAGGATTCTGGGTTACATTTGAACTGGACAAGAAAGAGTTTGGAGTATATTACAAATGTTCATGGAAATTGTGGTTGTTTTTAAAAATGTACTCCATTTGCTTAATTACCAGTAAGACATAAAATAAATTTGTGTCTTTATTTTTATGCATTCACATTTACTTTTGTTGTACTGGGAAAATTGGAAAATTGTTGCATTTTTACTCTTCACCCAGCATATATTTGTGGCTTTAAGTGTTTGTGTGCACAATATGATATTATTACTTAAGACTTGGGAAAAAAATAAATCAGCTAATGTATAAAGAAGGAGGCTAAAGAGCAATGTGTGTTTATTATATAATTTCATGTGAAATAAATGCCAGGAATAATCAATTTGTAGTCCAGAATGTAGGGAGAAGATAAGTGAGCTCATCATTGTTGAGAACTTGCTGGTGATATTACATGAATACGATTTTCTCTCTAGAAGGCGAGACTTCGTTTGTGGATTAAATGTCTTAAAAAAAATTTTGATTTTTTTATTTAGGGATGCTTGTATTTAGAGGAATTAGAAAACGTGCCACTTTGCTATACCTAAGATCAAATTCTGATACCTGTGTATTTTCAGTCACATACTGAAAAATGTAAAAAGTGAAATCTTTTCCAGCAGTTTCTTTTTAATCTATCTCCTCTCTCCACTGATGCCCTCCAGTGCAGTGCAAATGAGTTGCAATCTTACCATAAAGTGATACCAATCCCTTTTCTTGGGGCATCTCTTCGTTGCTCCTGGCAGACCTCAGTGGTTAGACGGAAAACATGCTGAGCCCTGACAGTTCCTGGCATGCTCAATATAAACTAGTAAAATTGCAAGCTAGAGCTGCTGTAGTTTATGCCAGAGGCTGAGTCAGATCCCACGTCCCGTTGATCAGAAAATGATAAGCGTTCCTTCAATTGTTTAATCATCTCAGCTAAGACTGCTAGCAAAGCGTCACTGCATTTCAGTGAGAAACTGAAAGACTTTCAAATTTGATAGTACATCACTTATCACATTTAAAATTCTGAAGAAGTTTTAAAATTTCATGCTTAATTATTTCACACATATAAATGACTTTATATGTGACTAAGGATAGAGAAATTTAATATATGAAAAGGTTTTATTTAGTTTCTGGGTTTGAAAATTATTTAGGTTATATGTAAATCAAAAGTTAGATGTAAGAGCTAGAATTTGAATGTAGACAGGAAGATGGTGAAGTTCAGTGCTAGTTAAGCATAATTTTAAATTCAGATATGAATCTGAATTCATATGTGTCATTAAACACACATGGACTTTTTTTGCTTCAAGTGGAAATGGATATCTTTAACCATATTTTCTGTGGGAAGTCCACCTTAATTGCAGTTAATGAAAGTTGTGTATAAATCTTTTAAGGGATATATCCAATCGCTTTCTAAACATAATATTCAAACCATACTAGAGAAGAATCATGCATTTTTGTGTTATCTGTGGAACTAGGCTATTGGAGTTCCACAGACAAACTTTACAAGTTCGTGCAGTTGGTGCTACTTGTAGTACTAATGCCATTAATGAGAAGATGGTACCACGGATGACTGCAGCCCACCTGGCCACCTCCCATCCTGGTTGGGTATGCTTGGTTGCCTCTGTTGACAGTTGAACTCAATGTAAATATAATTTCATCCCTTGTGAAAGTTTAGATAATTGTCTTCTTTTATTTTTTAAACAGTGACTTTAACCAGGTTGCAGTGACTTAAAGTTGTTTTCTTTAAATTCTTTTTTTTAATAGGAGATCTCTGTTCCTTTTTAAACTTCCTGTGGTTTTTTTTCGCCTTTACTAACTGACAATAGAAAATTATGATGGAGTTATTGTTAAAATTTCTTGCTAATTTTTTAAGGCTGTTGCTACAACTTCTTTGTGCAGAGTCACGAGTCAAAGAGCAAATAAAAATGTATGAAGGAGTTCCAGTCTTGCTCAGTTAACTCCGTTCTGATCACATCAAACTTCTATGGAGTATAGTTTGGATTCTGGTACAGGTTTGTGAAGATCCTGAGACTAGTGTGGAAATTCGGATCTGGGGTGGAATCAAGCAGCTCCTTCATATATTACAGGGGTAGGTTTTCAGTCCTCAACATCGTGGCAATTGTACAAGACTGTTTGAAATATTAAGATATATTTGACCAAGCCCTGTTTTATCAAATAGCATCTTTGGCTTGTTCAGCTGTATGTGATGCCAATAGACTTTAAAAGCCTATTTAGAACATAATGAATGAGCAATATTTTTTCCAGCCTTTCATATTTCATTGTTATCCTAAGGTGTTTTTCATATTTTCAGTGTATAAACTAAATAATGAATAGTCATAAATAGGTCATTACTGTCTGTTTAGTTTTCTTATTAATCAGACACCTATTTAGTGAGCTAGAATTGTGAATAAAATTGATGAACATGGTTAAGGAATTTTCTTTTTAAAGGCTTGTTTGCTTTTTTTAAGTGTATTAGCTAATTTAGTGAAAAACATACAAATTTTCAGAACTTCAGAAATGGTTAACAGAGACATATTAAGCCATTTTTTAACATTGCAACGTGATTTTTATTGTGTTTTGTTTTTTCTTCCAGGGAAAGAATTCTTGTGTCTGACCACTCTTCAGTTGGAAGCTTATGTAGTGCAAATGCAGCAGGGAGAATCCAGTATCTTCATTTGTCAGATGGTCCGAGTCCTGATGAGATACAAGAAAATACTTTGTCACTTCAAGCAGGTGGGTTTATAAGGTCTAATACTCTGTTATGTCTTTACATACACTTGTGCAAAAGGATTCAAAATATTTCAAAATTGTAAATCTTTATACCTCCTTTAGGGAGTAAGAGCACCAAATCAAATTAGTTTATTTCCAAATGTGTGATAGCAGCACTTATTTTCAAAAAGTACACTTTTGTTAGAAGGAAGCAAAGCATAAAGTATTAAGTATCTGGGAATCACATGTATTTCTTCACCTTTAAAAACAGTGACAAAAAAACTTATTTATTCATTTATTTTATTTTGTGTTTAGCATGAGATTATTTTTATTTGATCTTATTTTTCTTCACTATTTAAATTTTCTATGAGAGATGAATATGAATAATATGATTTCAAATTGGTATTCTAATGACTACTAGTCAGGTGAGGATTTTTTGGTAGTTATGCGCCAAACCCCTTTTAGAGGAGATTTCTCAATAGAGTGAAATGGCCCTAAATGTTACATCTGAATTTTTATTCTAGCTTTATTCTATTCTTGTTGTGCTGCAATTACTGAACTGGTGCTCAATGAGACTAATGCTTACCAGGTTGTACAGGTAGGAAGATTTTATTCAGTAAAGTAAGGCATTATAGTTTATAATTTCACTTAATTGTTGTTATTCATTATCATAATTTAAGAGATTGGAAATATGCCTTTCTATAACTTTAGTACTTCTGTTTCTTTATAAATTTACACACAGAGACACACACACAAAGCTTATCAGCACAGGTGTCTGGAAGAATAAACAACTTCATTCAGACAAGGTTCATTTTGGCATCTCTTGCCATGCTTTTGTCATATTCAAAATAGGATAGTAAATAAAAGTAATCACAGAATAAACTGAGAAATGCAAATTCTGAATTTCATTAAGTTTATTACAAAAAACTATGCGGCTTAAAATTGACACGTTGCGGTTTCACAAACAATTTATTTTTTCTTAACACTATGGTATTTCTGAGATAACTTCCTGGCATTCCATCTCCAGGGATAAACCATTCTTAAAATCCCTGGTTGTATTCCAGACCTAGTCAAAGATACAAATGTTGAGGACATTAATATCAGCTAAAAGCTGTAGCCAGCTCTTAAACTCTAAATGTTAAATCAAAACCTTCAATTTAGCTTAAAACCAAACTAGAGGTATTCCTGGAGGAACTGAGAGACCAAGAGCCTTAAATATGAATGGGAAAGAAGTATGTGTATATTTCAAAACTGTTGGTTAAGAGAAAAGGAATGAAAGTAAGTCTAAAAAAAATATTTTTTTATGATTCTTAAGCACTAAAATTTCAATAAACTCTACTAATTTAGACAACTATTTATCTAAACAATATAACTGTACATATTTTAGGCTGAGTCTGATTTCAGTAAAATAAAATATCACTTGTTTAAATTAAACGATTTTAACAGAGAGGTTTTCTTCATTGTTCCAACAGTACATGGTAACTGTGGTGTCAGTAAATCACTTAAAAATTGATGGTACAATGTGCAGGCCTGTAAAAGTTGTTTCAAACTTAGCTGCTGCTGCTTATTCTGTTAAAAGACACCAACCTCTCCATTCGTTTAAACACCAGCCAACAATCCCCTTTCAGATCAGGACATAGCCTCAAGCATGTTCATTTCAATTGGAGTTCCACCCTACAGCACCGCTCTAGTAATTTTAAATCCTACTTCTTTCTTTTTGCTTTGAGAGTTGCGTGGTGAGCAAGGTGAAACAACTCACCTGGGTGGAAAGCAGAGGACAAAGATGTGCAACTCTTTCAGTTATGGGCCAAGGAGGTCCATCTGAGTAACCTGTAAAGGTTTATATCACTCAGTGTCAAAGGGCTCTTGGATCAGGCAGTTGGGAACTTTGGCTTCTGCGGTAGCTGCCCCCTTCTGCCTGTCCCTCTCTGCTGCCTGTCCCTCTCTGCTGCCTGTCCTCTGTCCTTGTCACACAGCCTTGGCAGCAGTCTGCAGTAGTTGTGGTAGCAGACAGAATGTGTTTGACTCAATGGCTCTACTGCACAGTCCAAAACCTAAGCTTAACCATGGTCTAAGCTTAATTCTACCTTCATGATCAGTTGAAGAAAACTTCAGGAACTGGAGAAGAGCCTCTGCAGAGCTGACACATATTCCCTTCAACTCTGCTAGAGAGGAGAGTAGTCTCCATCAGGGACCTTGTCAAGTAACTGGGAGCAGTACTCCAGCTAAATCTACCAGTGTCCATCTATCAGACTCACAAAGTGGATAGAATAGTGGAGGACACATGGCTGCATGAAAATGGGAGCTGAAATCAGTATGGTGTTCCCAAAATCGTACTGAAGGCACAGACAGACTTGTCAGGCTATCACTTTTGGTGTTTCTCCGATGTAATTTTATTGAGACTTGATTTTTGTTCCTGACAGTTCAAAATATGGTGCCACATGGTGACAGGAGATCTATTGCTGCAATTCCTTCACCTCTAGAAACAGAAGCATTGCTTCTTTATCTGTTCACAGGCTCTCTTTGTGGTATCAGTTTAAATGTAACAATGACTTAATTCTTATACACATTTAAGCTTATATTTTAGGTGTGCAATAGGATGTTGAGAACTTGTCTATTGGTATTAGCTTCTGATTTATCTGAACACTGATTTTTATTTGTGGTTTGTATGCAAAGGGGCACTATTAATGCTGACTTTTTCTGTTTCCAGGCAAATGGAATATATGCAATAGCAAAGCTGATTTTACCAAACAAAGAAAGGAATGCTGAAAGAGCCAGTTTATTGCAGGTAACTCCCTTTATTATCATTGCACAGTGAAAGCCCCAACAGTCCCTGATAATTTTTTATGAATTAAAGTTTATTTTAAAGTACAGTAGAAAAAATCGTATTTAAAGGGGAGCCCCCCTCCCCCAAGACAACAAATGGCCCAGGAACTAAAAGTTAAATAGAGACTCAATTTCTGTTCTGATTTACCTTGTTTCTGGAACTTCATATAGTGTAAAGGAAAGTCAATATTTTTCTTGTGATAATCTTTCCTCTACTTTTTCAGGTTGTCTAACATCAGATCTTCTTTATCAAGCCTTGATCTTCATTGAAACTCACTCTAGACTTGACACTCTACTAATATCTGTTTATTTCGGGAGCATTTTACCATGGATGTTAAATAAAATGCATGTAGACTGTACATAAAACAGAGAAAATTTACGTCTAGAATAAATACAGGCCAAATAAGCATAGAATGGCTCTTGGTTTTGCATGTCATTACCCCCATAAATGTACTGGTTTGAGTCAACTTAGGCTGAAGGCTATCAGTAGTAATTAATTACCTGGTAGCTTTTCTCAGGCTCTGGGAAGTGGTGAGTGTCTCTCTAAGCTATGGGAATGTAGTGCTCGGGGGTTCAGGGATTGTCTCAGGGGTTTTCTGATGCTGCTCGAGCACCAGTGTGCCACGGCCTTCCTAGAGAGAGTGTCCTGCAAAAGAACAATTCTTCTAGGGGCGAAGGCAAACCTCCCTGGACAGCGAGGGATTTCAGCAAGTGTAGTGATTTCTCAGCTACAAGTGATTTCAGCTCTTGTGATTCAGCTCTTTGTGAAATACCCCGAAGCTAACAGAGGGACAGAGAGACCTGTATGGCAGTTCCGCACAAAGGTAGCTTTGTTGTCTAGCACCCTCTGTGAAGGGAAGACCAGGGACAGGTTCTCCCCTGGCTTTCAGGGCAGACCCGAGCTCTTTTTATGGGAAAGGCTGGGGGAGGGTAGAAACCAGTTAGCCAACTGGGTACAAGGTGTTACCATAAGGAGGCAAGGCATGCTGGATGTGTCACCGTAACCACAAAGTGAGTTACTCAACTCAGAGTCCTTATGGCCTCAGGCATCCTTTCTACAGGGGTGCACAGAGGACTGCTGGGCTAAGACCTCACAGCCCTCCACAAGGGATGAACACAGCTGCTGCTGCTCCAGTTGGCAAAGTCCTTAGCACAGCTGAATGTGTTCATGACCCTGCCTCTCACCTGGTGCTTGTTCTGACAGAGCCGCTAACATGGCTATATAGCTACTCCACTATCTAGTCAGGTAGGTGTGCTTGGATAGTGAAGAAAGGCCTTTTCACACAAAAAATTGTTCTAGTGTCATCTTTCTCATCACAGTTCTTCTAGATCAGAATTGGAGGGTAGATTCAGTTCAGTAGGTACCTTTCTGCTGCAATGAGGTTTTATAGTGCGCTTCAGTTAAATCATCTTAAGAATGAGATAAATGCAAACCTTCCTGGAGGGTAGGTACAGAACTAACATGCAGTCTAACAAACTGGACCATGTGCTCAGTATCGTTGTCTCACACAACTGTAAGGAGCTTAATTTATGCCCACTGAGATTGTTAGATTCCAGCAAATTGTGTTGGAAGTAACTCGCAAGGGCTACTAAGCAACTGTAGTTGGGTTAAACATGAAGCCATGTGAATGAATAACAAACTTAATGATCACATATGAAAACTAAATCTGTTTTGGGCAAGAAGTATATTTTTATGAAACCTTGTTTAGCTTCTCACGTTGCTACCTGTATTGCCTACGTTTATAAATGTTACTGCTATGAAATACAGTTGCAGCTATTGGAATATCTTTTTTAAGTTTCACAGATATTTTTCCTAGAATTCTTGCAATGCTGATGGGATTTCTTTACTGCCCCATTGTGTGTGTTTTCAATAATTAAATTTTCAGCTTCTTTCTGCCATGGTACCTAAGTGATCTTACTTCATGACTATCTTTGTTTGCTCAGCCTTAAATGTGCCATATCATTGAGTCTTGAGAAATAGAACTAAAAATGAGTTGCATCAAAGCATACATATTAACTACCTGCCACTAGCTGTTTTAAAGGACTTTCTTTGTATTGGAACTAAGAGAGAGCTAGAAGCTGAGGTTCATAAAGTTCTCTGTAAATGCGATGAATTTAGGGTTAAAAAGTCGAGTAATCTCTCTTTTCTCACTCTTCTTTTTTTGTCCCTGTTAGAACTTATGGTGTTCAGGAAAAAAAATGCAAAATGCTTCTTTACTGCAACAGTACAAACCCACTGATTACATTTACCTTTTTCAGCATTGGAGAAGAAAGCAGGTTTCAAGTCTTGAGCTATCTGCAGATGTAAAGATACGATCAAAATTTAGGTGTGCTTCAGCATGTGCTGTAGCTATCGTCACCAACTTTTTTACTTGTTTTTCCCTCCTAAATGTCCTTGCATACTTTTAAAATAAAGGAGGAACTTAATACATTTTTATTCCCTTTGTTATCAGGCTAATAAGATAATGTATCATTTAAGTACAAAGTTTGACAATGTGTAAGACTAAGGGGAATCCTTGTTGTTTATCAGTGGCTTTTCCATATGTATTATAAATCTCTCATTAATTTAAGTACTTTTCCTACTGTAGGGTTATGCTTTCAGAGCCCTGAGATTTCTCTTCAGTATGGAAAGAAATCAACATATTTTTAAAATGTATGTTAACCATATGTTTGGTGAAACTCTTTTAGGATAGCTTTCAAAAGTCTGGTCAGAAAGAAATATTTTTTAAATGTAGTTTATTTTGTAATAGGCCATTTCTGTTCTATTCACAGCCACAGATAGTCATCCCTGCATCACCAGTCTACAAGATTAGGTGTTCAGTGTTGGGACTTCTGTTGTGTGCATGCCAGACAACCTAGCTCTGTATGGGCTCCTTCTCCTCGCATGAGTCAACCTTTTATGTATGTTGAGGACAGATTTAATACTGCTGGTGATAAAACATGCTTTTACCCTGAAGATTAGCAGATGCAAGTTGCAGCCCTGGATAGTAGCAATTAACTGGAAGCAGTTAAATTTTTTCTCTGAACCCTCTACTCCTTCACCGTGGGTCTGACTTTGCATCAAACTGTTTTACTTAGGGGTGTTGCTGAAAGATTTGGATCAATAAGGACAAAATGTTTTCCATCAATTACACATTTTTACTAGTAAGATGACCATTTCACCATGTTGGCTACAAAGGCTGTGTGAAATCTAAGTGTGATTTGTGGGATTAGGATTGTAATCAGAGTGTCTAGGAGGTCTGCCTGTCCGTAGTGTTTCTGTATGTTTTTATTATGTGTCATAAATTACTAAAGTTCTAAATACAACTTTTGTGTTATTTTTATTTTTAAAAAGTGGATTTTGTACTGGAAGTGCCTCAGTTTGTAATGAATTTGTTATGGTTGGTGACAAGTTTTTGAAGAATCTGGACTAATTTACTGTCTTCTGATTTTTCCAAATGCCCTGATCTTCTACGTTTCTACTTATTCCAGAACTTTAAAAAGAAACAAAACTTCAGTCAAGCATCTAACTAATCAATTGTTGCATATTATCTGTTGGCTTTTGCTTTTCTCAGTCCTTTTCATCTTTTAGACTAGGATTCTTGGCCAAAAATTCTAAGACGGGTGTCATAATTCTTTAAATGCAGACAAATGTTAATCCTATCACTTAGTGCATTACAAGAAGAAACTCAGATACAGTGATAACAAGTATAAAATAAAGTGCTGTAAGAAAAAAAAAAAGCAAAATTACTGGAAATTCAGGAGGTGCATTGACTTTAAAGACTTATACTTGTTTAGGGAATTGGCATTTATATTGGCTGGCATACCTAACCAAGGGGGGCTGAAGTCTGACTTTTAAAACGGGCTTTAACTCCTATGTATGTAGTGTTAGAGGGTTAATATCTCAATAGATTAGTGCAAAATAAATGTACTATTTAGGAGGTTCTGAAGTAAGTTGTAATAATAAACATTGTAAAGTCTCTGCTGTAGATTAATAGCTACTGTGTACATTGTTTCTAAAAGATGTAAAAAATTTTGAACCTTTCTAGCCTTTTCCCTACTGACTTGTTTGAAATGTTCATTGATGTTGGACATTATGTGTGTGATATCAGAGCTTATGAAGGGTTGGTATCAAAACTAAATTTGTTAAAGGTAGGTAAAAACCTTACACCTTCATAGCTTTAAGAAAGTCGTATTCTTGCACATTCTTAGCACAAGAAAGGCATAAAATATTTTAAATTTATTTATTTGTAATTTAATTTATGACTGGGAGGATGTATTGAAGCAAATTGCTGAAAGTGTTGAGAGCATGAATCAGAATAAGGCACCCACCAATCATATAGGAAATTATGCAATTTGAGAGCACCTTGGCAGTGGAGCTTTTAGAAATGTATATAAGGTAAACTTTTCTTTTGCTATTGTTTTACAGATTTGAGGGGAAGCTTCATGAAGAGGGTCTAATACCTGTTCTAGGCACAACTGTCCTTTGAATTTCAGTTGAAAAACGTAGGTGCAAAAAGGCCTTTGTGGATCTGAGCTTGTTGTTAGTGTTTGCTGCGATTTTGTTTGTTCCATGTTGTATTTATGGGATTGACCAGTGTATCTCTTAGGTTTCCTGCCTTACTTTCTCTTAATTCCTTTCCACTAACAGCATTTATGTCTATTGCAAAGGCTAAATCATCTGTGTAAAACCACAAAAATTCAAGCATGTTTCATCTGAAAAGCTACACTGGGCACAGATAACATTACTTCAAACACTGTGCAAGTTCAGTAGTCTACTGATAACCTGTACTGTTGGACTGTAGTTCTTTTACTAATCACATCATACACAAAAACAGCTATGATTATAAATTCTGTGAGAAAGGTTTTGACTCTGATAACTGATCTGGTAGCCATAATACCATTCTTCCTATCTCCATCCTGTATCTATTGTACAAAGGTTTTATCTCGTTTATAGGTTAGAAAACATAACAGACAAATCTCCTGGCAATGGAAGAAGTCAATTTACACAATCCAGAGTTTGGAAAGGACAAAAAAGATGGAGACAACAGTGTAAAAAAACATTGTCTCTAAATTAACCATCATCAAAGAGCAGGTGTGTCTCATGAGCTCTAGTTTGATATGTCGGCATTCTGAATTATTAACTGTGAGTTCTCATATGGAAAGCTGCCTGGTGGAAAAGGACCTGGAGATGCTGGTTGGCAGCTGCCTGAACATGAGCCAGCAGTGTGCCCAAGAAGGCCATTGGCATCCTGGCCTGTATCAGCAACAGTGTGGCCAGCAGGACCAGGGCAGTGATTGTCCCCCTGTGCTCAGCACTGGTGAGGCAGCACCTTGAATCCTGTGTTTAGTTCTGCGCCTCTCACTATGAGAGGGTCATTGAGGTGTTTGAGCTGGTCCAGGGAAGGGCAGTGGAGCTGGTGGAGGGTCGGGAACACAAGTCCTGTGAGGAGTGTTTGAAGGAGCTGGGGGTGTTTAGCCAGGAATAATACTCTCTTTTCCTCCTGATTGCTCTAGTAATGTGCAACATTTTTCTGTGTTTGGGGTATCAGTGAAGGCACACTGGAGTTCATAAACAAGTTTGTGGAATCCTTGTAGTATCCTTCCTTCCTATGTGTAGCTAAGCATTTTAAATACTGTGCCATTGGTTTAACTATTCTAAGCATCCGCATTTTCTTCCTCATTGTAGCTTTATCATCCAAATGTTGTACGGTATTACAGAACCTTCTTGGAAAGTGAGTATAAGTACAGAGAATTACCACATTGTACGTAATGAAGAAATAGAAATATATAATAAAACCACTTACAGGCTGGCAGGAGTGTGTCAAATTTGAGCAATAATCTTTATTCAAGAACTGCTACAAGTTCAAACAGGCTTATATTCCTTTAAAATTTAAAAAAAAAAAAGAGAAATAGTGTTTTTATTTGTTTGTCTATCAGTAAAACTAGATGCAATGTAAACATGTAGCAGGCATCATTCTTCTCTGAAGATTCAAAGTTTACAACTGAAATGCTAAATAGGGAGAAAAGCTACAGTGAATAGTAGAGTTAATGATACAGATTGCCAGCCATATTGTTTCACTTTTCTTTTCAATAGAGTTATCTACATACACCTGCCTGTTAAGTGATTATCAGGCAGTGATTTCCTTATAGTTCTGGGATATAAATTGAGGAAAAAATCGAACAAAAAAGAATAGAACTAGATTAAAATGTATCTGTATTTACAAATTAAGTTTTTAAAAAGTAAAAAATAACAGCTTCTAAAATACATTTTTACCTCAAATACTCTATTTTAAAATGCCATCTATATAAATATAATGTTCTATTAATTTCTTTTATGTGGATGAGAGAATGTACATAGTCATGGAGCTCATAGAGGGGGTGCCATTGGGAGAACATTTTCACTTTTGGAAGGAAAAGCAACAACAGTTTACAGAAGACAGAATATGGCATATATTTATCCAAGTAAGGGCCTCCATTCTTTTTGCCAGGACTTTGCTACATGTAATTAGTAGCATCATGTTTTTAGGCTAATAAGTGACGAAGTAATGCTTATTATATCAGTCACTAATATAGAGCTGTGAATTTAATTATATGTGCCTTTATTTAGGTTGTAGTTAAGAATCTTTGTAAGGCTCTTTCTGTTTATTTTTAAGCTTCGTCTAGATTTTCATTATTTGCATAAAGAGAAAAGGATTGTTCATAGAGATCTCACTCCAAACAGTGTCATGTTGTGGGATAAAGACAAATTACAATTCGTAAGTAGAACTGCTTTTTTTTGAAGACGATTTCTCAAGATCTACCTGAGGAGCATTTCTTTGTCGAAACTGAGAAGGTTTCAGATTCCTGGGTGGTGTTGATCACCATACCTGGAAGCTGGTATATTATTGCATTATTATACTGTTCTGTGAAATTGTTGAATCACAGAATGGACTGGATTGAAAGACACCTTAAATATAATCTATTTTCAACCCCCCTGCTGTGGACAGGCCTTTCTCTAGATCTGATTGCTCAGAGCTCCATCCATTCTGACCTTAAACACTTCCAGGGATGGACACCCTATTCCAGTGCCTCACCACCCACACAGTAAAGAATTTTTTCCTAATATCTAATCTAAATCTACTCTTTTTCAGTTTGAAACCATTCCCCCTTGTCCAGTCACTATGTGCTCTTGTTAAAAGTCCCTCTCCATCTTTCTCATAGGCTCCCTTCAGGTACTTGGAAGGCCACAGTTAGGTCACCCCAAAGACTTCTCTTTTCCAGGCCGAACAAACCCAATTCTCTCAGGCTCTCCTCACAGGAGAGGTGCTTCATCTCTCTAATCATCTCGTTGGTCTTCCTCTGGACTTGCTCCAACATGTTTATGTCCTTCCTGTGCTGAGGATCCCAGAGCTGGATGCAGTGCTCCAGGTGGGTCTCACCAGAGTGGAGTAGAGGGACAGAATCCTCTCCCTTGCCCTGCTGGCCGCACTGCTTTGGATACAGCCCAGGACACGTTCGGCTTTCTGAGTGCTGGGCCATGTCCAGCCTCTCACCCACCAGCACCCCAAGTCCTTCTCTCCAGGGCCGCTCTGGATCTGTTCACCCCCCCACCTGTGTTGATAACGGGAATTGCCCTGGCCCAGGTGCAGCACCTTACTCTTGGTCTTGTTAAACTGCATGAGACTCCCATGGGCCCATTTCTCGAGCTTGTCCAGGTCCCTTGGGATGGCATCCCCTCCTCCAGGTGTGCCGACTGCACCACTCAGCTTGGTGCCGCCTGGAAATTTGCTGGATGTGTCCTCGATCCCTCCATCTATGTCATCAATGAAGATATTAAATAACACTGGTCCCAGTATGGACCCCTGAGGGACACTACTTGTTACTGGTGTCCATTGGGACTCTGAGCCATTGATCACTACCCTCTGGATGCAACCATTCAATCGATTTCTTATCCATCTAGCGGTCCACTCCTCAATTCCTATTGTGGGGAACCATGTCAAAGGCTTTACAGAAGTCCAGGTAAATAACATCTGTAGCCCTTCCCTTGTCCACCTTTGTAGTCACTCCCATCACAGAAGGCCACTAGCTTGGTCAGGCAGGACTTGCCCTTGGTGAAGCCGTGCTGGCTGTCTCGAGTCGCCTCCTGTCCTCCATGTGCCTTAGCATTGCTTCTAGGAGGATCTGTTCATGACCTTCTCAGGCACAGAAGTAAAATAATTGCTAATACAAATTTTGTGTTATCAGCCGTAAGTATATTTTTTGCAGCTATGAATGTCAAATATGATGGAGGAGATTATTTAGCCCAAAAATATTTAAACTATAGTTATGCTTCAAGGCCTGTTTTTATTTAAATTAGCACAAATATAGAAATAACCAGATTATAGAACAAGTGCTAATGAACATACAAAGTATAACAGCTGTCTATTCTATTCCAATTCTACCACAAAATTGTTTAGTGTCCTTCAGTTGTTCCCAGCTCAGCTGCAATGAGGTGTTATTTGTGTAAGTCTGTAGTAGTGAATATTCTTGATGTATGCTTCTATAATCACCACAGTGTGGAGGAAGGAGTCCAGACAGGTTCCGGGCCAGGCTTTGAAAGCAGTATGTGTGTGATCAGTGCAAAGCATGGCATAGTTTTAGTCTTTGTGTGAATTAATACAACCTGGTACTCACAGCAAGCCTTCCAGGCAATTCCGATCCTGTAGTTTTTGAAGTTTTCAAAGAACTACTGCATGTTTTCTTGCTGCTCTTCACACAGAAGAAAATAAACAATTTGAATGCTGCAGAATTGTTGTGAGAAGTCTTTCTGCAAAACTCAATCTCTCTTCTTTAAATATAACAGGAAAGTGTAGGCACATGCACATACCCATCCACAAAACACTCAGCTATAAATATTTAGCAACTGTTGTTTCATAGTAAATATTTTTACCTGACCGTGTACATACTTAAATTCACTCAGTATTAAATCAAATGTTCTAAACCTCCTCTGATTCTTAGTAATGATGCAGTTTTGAAAGAATGTGATTTAGTGGTGCATTTTTCCTTGAGTGATGAAAATAAATATTCAGAATATTATTTTAAAGTGCCATATAATTGTATTTTATATCCACATACGGCCACTGAGGGGCACTCTTGTCTCAACAACCTTTCCTTATCTATGTTCCATTCTAAATATAGAGTAGTCTAAACGTACTTTCAAATGTTGGCTCAAAATTGCCCTTGAAAAGCATTTGTATTTCTGTCAAAGATTTGCAGGAGTTCAGGAAAATTGGAAGAACAGAAGCTTATTTGGACCATTACTACAGCAATTAGTTTATAACTATTACAGTATTTAAACAAACAGTCACTTTTTTAGTCCTACAACTAGTACAAGTGTAGTACCTATTGAATTTTTGGGGAGAGCTGACGACATTTTATCTATTGTTTCTGAATTTAATTGGGCATTGTTGTTTTACAAGTCTTATTAATTTCTTAATGAAATTAAGACTAAGTTACTTTCTTTCTGATGATAGCTAGTATGTACTGTATGGATGCATGCTGTTGTGTGGTTCCTAACTCATACAGTCCATGTATGCCAAAGACTGGAGCATTTGTGATCTTGATGCTTATTTCTCACAATATTTGGGGATAAATATACTGTCCATTAAGTACATGTCAAGGGGTTCTTAGTGAAAGTTTATCCTGATTTCAGTTGTGGTAGAGTTAATATTCTTTCTAGTAGCTGGTACAGTGCTGTGTTTTGAATTTAGTATGACAATAATGTTGATAACACACTGAGGTTTTAGTTGTTGCTGAGTAGTGTATAGTCTAAATCAAGGACTTTACAGTTTTCCATGCTCTGCCAGAGAAGAGCTGCACAACAAGCTGGGGGCAGCGAGTGCATCCAGAATAGCTGGCCTGAACTAGCCCAAGGGATATTCCATACCATAGAATACCATTCCCTGTATGTAAATTGGGGCAAGTTGGCCAGCGGCTGCTCGAGGACTGGCTGGGCATCTTTCAGCAGGTGGAGAACAACTGCAGTGAGCATAATTTGTTTTTCTTGAGTTTTATTCTGCCCCCCCCCCCTTTTAATTACAATTGCTATTAATATTATAATAAACTATAATACTATAATATTACAATATTATATTATTTTATTTTGTTTCAGTCATCAAACTGTTCTTTCATTGACCCATGAGTTTTATTTTCTTTTTTCTGATTCTCCTCCCCAGTGGGGAAGGTGAGAAATTGAGTGTGTGGTGCTTAGTTGCTGGCTGGGGCTAAACTATGACAAAGTTACTATAAAATGTTAGATGAATGTGAAGTATATGCTAAAATATTGAGAAATCTCTGCATTGAATTTATCCTGTCAGCTTTTACTAAAAGAGAAGGTCTGCTCTAAGATGTACTAAAACCCGTAGTTCTGCATTTACAAGCTGCGCACTCACCCTAAATAGAGAGAGTTCAATTTTCTGGAGTCTTTCAAATCTGAAAACTGACCCAAACTTGCCTTGATCTAACTAGAGTGATGTGCCAGTGGCCTACCTGTGAAGCAGTGTTGTGTGACTGTGCAATTGGGATATGGCTGAAACTATTTTGCTTTATAAAAGAATCTTATAATACTGCTCTATTTCATTTTCCTCAATCAGTCCTGGAAATAGTAACTCTTGTTAATCTCTTGCTATAAGAATCTGCAGGCTGACTGTATAACAAAAGCAGCTCATTCATCTGTAACTAATGATCTTAAAAAATATTATCTTTAGAGAGGTGCTTTAGTTTCAGAGTCTAATGTTATATTTTGATTAAAAAAAGTTAATGAAGTGAGCAATACACTGGAGAAAGGGCTTCTAGAGATTAAGAATTTAATTCTGCAGCAGCCACACCAATGAACTGCTTTAAGAAAATTCTTGGACCCACAGATAGGCATTTCATACCATGTGTAGGAGAATGGGACCACTCACATTCCAAATCCCTTGAAGATATCTTATACAGTTTCTGCTTTTGTGTTGGTTGAAAAGGAAAGGAGAGCATAGTGTGGGAGACATTCCTACCTTGCTGTCAGAGCAGAAAACAATAAACCTGCTAAAGATTTATGCTTATTTGTCCTGAATGAATGGAGAAAAGTTCTACAGATGGCCCTTGTAGAACAATTCCAGCAGAACTTGGTAGGTAGTGACCTGTGGTGAGAGAAAACAAGAATTCATACAGAGAAATGTGCAGCCAGCCTGGCACAATGCAAGATTATGGTTATGAGGGACCTTTTCTAGGGATGGTCTCTGAATATCATGTCTATAGATCTTACTGAAAAAGGAATACCTGAGGTAATACCTCATGCTCTGATGAGACCTTACTTGAAGTACTGTGTCTAGCTTTTGGGTCCTCAGCACAAGAAGGACATGGACCTGTTGGAGTCAGTCCAGAAGAGGGCTGTGAAGAGGATTAGAGGGATGGAGCACCTCTCCTATGAAGAAAGGCTGTGAAAGTTGTAATTGTTCAGCCTGGAGAAGAAAAAGCTCTGGGGAGACCTTAGAGCACCTTTCTGTACCTAAGGGGGACTATAAGAGAGCTGGAGAGGGACTTTATATTAGAGTATGTAGTGGCAGGACAAGGGGGAATGGCTTCAAACTGAAAGAGAGGAGACTTAGATTAAATACAAGGAAGTAATTCCTCCTTCACCACTGGGAGGGTGGTGAGCCACTGGAACAGGCTGCCCAGAGAAGTTTTGGATGCCTCATTCCTGGAAGTATTCAAGGCTGAGTTAGCTGGGGCTCTGAGCAACCTGGTGTAGTGAAAGGTGTCCCTGCCCATGGTGGGGGGTTTGGAACTTGATGATCTTAAGGTCCCTTCCTGCCCAAACCATTCTATGATAATAGTATGAAGAATTTTTGAATATTTATAGTCACACTGTGTTTTCTTAAGTAATGTGTGTGGTTAGATGCTTTCTTTATTCAGATATTTCTTTATTATTTTGTTTTTAAACTTATGCAAGGCACAAATGAAAGTCCTAAGCCCAGGAGGTGCTTCTTTCTAATGTGAAGATTGTATAACTTGTTTTGTATTTCCCAGGACATCTTTTACGCATGTCAATTAAACTTGAATTATCTTAATCTTTTTCAGGCTCTTTTATGTTGTGGGTTGCTGCAAATGTAAACAGATATTTACAGTCTGATCCTAGCCAGGCTGTTTCTGACTGTAGAGAACTTTAAGCATGTTGTTTTTTGTAGTCTCTGGAACTACCCACCCTACTCATTTTCTGTTTGATTTCTGTCATAAATTTCGTCGGAAGGGGTCCATAACTACCATCTTATGCTGGTACAGCACTTAATCATTGTTGATTGAGCTACCAATGCTATGAAAATATAAATACTAAATCATGCCAACCTGAAATTTTGTAAAACATCTCATTCTAAATTGATAGAAAAGTATTACTGAAACTGTACGTCTCTGGTCAGATTGAAAGTCTGATTTATTGTTTCAGACACACACAAAAAAAGGTGGAATTTTAGGCGTAGCCTGGATGAAAGTTGCTTTGTTATAGGGTTTTAGAGATTCATCGAAGCAATATTATTTGTGGCTTTCCTTTTAATCTGCCCAGCTTTTTATATAAGACATTGAGAAGTTACAGTTCTAAATTGAAAATGTGTATCTGCTTTTATTGCAGCTATATTTTACTGCAGCTGTATTTTGTTTCTAGCACAGCGTATTTCTGTCTAGAGCTCCATAGCTGCATCTGTTTGTAGGACAAAACAGAAGACTCTGTAGATCATCACTTTTCCTCAGTGTCATTTAATTGCAGTGAGGTTTAGAGCTTGATGGTCAGAGGGCTGTGTGGAATCACTTGGACACCTTTCAGAGCTGATATCAAGGAGAACTGTGAAGGGCATCATACTCTCTTTTGGGCAGCATGTTCTGTTTAATGTTTTATACACATGATAAAATAGCAGCTGAAAGGATCTGTGTGGGTCTGAACCTAGGATTATGTAGCAGCAGAATGCAAGTTTTGAGACAACTCATCTGTCGGATAAACTTCAATCATAGCAGGCAGCCATGGAGTGTCAGAATGGTGAATTGAATGAGACTTGGAAAGTTCAAATAGTTCCTGGGTGCTGGAAGAAATTAATTGTAATTTCTGTTAATTTTTTAATTCAGAATATTTGCATGTTGAGTGCATTATTTAAAAGACCTATTGGCTCTGGATTCTATTCCATGCCCAGAGAAGCAGTGGCCATGAGAAAAAGTAGATATAACCAGTGTCTGTTGTGTGTTAGTCACTGTTCAGATTTGCTTGAATCAGTGCTACTTTTTTAGCAGATTAAATGGCTCATTTAACTAATATTCATTATCAGAATTGCTACACTTCACACTGAAGTTCAAGGAAGTCCTTCTAGTACTTTATTTTTGAAGTTATTTTCTTAATAGGCTGAGTGGAATCTCCTACTTGTTTACATTCATACTGTAAATCAAACATTCTGGAAAACATTGGTGGATTAATAGCATGATCACATCTCTCTTTACAAATCTCAGTTTTAGATGTGGACCCGTGCCTAGGTTGCTAGTGCAGAAGTTACAAGCTTCACAAAACTGGCAGTAGATTGTTTACAAAGCATTAATAATAGCGCAGAAAGGAGAATGATAGAATAGCTAAAAGGTTTATTTGGGAATGAGGAGAAGTTAATTCTGTTCCCATTCTATTGATGGGGAAAAGTAGAATAAGTATGTACTATTGTTGATTAAATTGCAAATTATCTTGATTTTAGCATATGTTTTTATGGAAAATAAAATTAAAGTTCTAATTTTATACTCCAAATCACTGTAACTCAGTAAGTTGCTAACAAACCTTCTTGATTACAACTGCAAACTTGCTGAAGAAAAGCAAAGGGTTTTTCTCTCATCCTGAACCCTTCAGGGTAGAAGAAGAAACTGTTCAGAGGGTAGACGGTGAAAATCTGACGTGAGCAGGTCTGAAGTTCATATATGGGGTGAATTTGATACTCTTAATATTCCTTTCTCCTGTGCTTTTGGTCCTTGTCTGTGTATTTGATTTTAGGAAAAATTAACGGCATTTTTGAATAGGATTCAAATATAAATTCAGGCAACAAATGTGCAAGTATGATGTCGTTGTTAAGGTGTATCTGGATAATTTTTGTTTTGTTTATACAGCAGAAGACTAACCTACTGGTTAGTACTGGTTGAGAATTTTGGGAAATAAAACAGCAAATGAAAATCCAGATCCTCCTAATAAAAAGAGAAAAAAAACATTGCAGGTATCTAAAATGCTCATTTGAAGAGACTGCTAAGATTTAGAGAGTTTCTGTGATTTGGCTATCATAAAAGCTGCAGAGACCATTCTGTAGGAGGTTAAGATACTAGTCAAGTCAGCCTACTCCTGTTTCATAGTTCTGTCTTTCCTTCATGCCCTCTTCCACAGACTGTTAATTTTTTGAAACTACATTGCTTCATTATCACATATTCTGCAACTCTAAACATAGTGCAAACAAGTGAAAAAGTGAAGGAGAGTGTTTGAGAATCTAAAGGATTGTGACTACATCATATTGTTTTAATTTTTCTTCCTGTTGGAGGATTGTCTTGTATGGTTGTTCGACTATTTTTCAACAAATTTAAAAAAATTATAACACTATCTAATAAGGAGTCATCTTCCTATTTGGTCATATCTTCATTTAATGATACATGAAGCAGGCCTGTCACAGTTCTTAGAAATTATTTCATTTGTTTGTTAGTTATTGTAGCAACTATTGGCATCACATACCAAATAATCATGGAGTATTAAAAGTTGCAGACCAATTTATTTATTTATTTATTTTTTAAGACAAATGCTTAAATAAATTAAAAGAAGCATTGCCACTAGTTCAGTGCAGTTCAGCAGCTGGCAGTTCTTTTCCATTCAAATCTCTATTATAGGCTAAGAAAAAATACTTGTGCTTAATGTAAAGCTGATTGTCCAGGGCTTTACATTCCTTAGCTCTGGCAGCACCAGTTGTATGTGGGAGCTTCTTGCTGGCATCAAGAAAGTTTAGCTGAATTTGGAAAAAATAATTGCCAGTGAAAGAGTTTTATCCCTCCATTTCTGAGGACCTGATCTTAAAAGGAAGAGAATATATTGACTCCATCTGGCTGATTTTTCCCTTGCTTTCTTTTTTTTCTCCAGATAATCATTAATGTTGTATTAAAATGAAATACTACTTCCAGGACTGAGATGTTCAGCTCTCTTCTTTTCTTTACTAAATCTTTCAAGCAATAGGAACTGAATTTATTGATTGTTGTCATGTCTCAATGATAGCATAGGGTTAAAATGTTTTGAATTGTAGTAGCTAGAGTAGGCCCCGAGAGCAAGATGAACATTCTGTTCAGGCCAGCCCAGACCTGTGTACTTGCCTGGACGGTAAGAGGCAAGCCTGAACTTGAGGGGCAAGAGACTAAGATAGATGAGTTAATTGTGTAGCTGCACCTGGGAAAGGGGGCTGAAAGTTATGCTTGGGTGAAGACAATATACACAGTAATGAGTAGATGATCGTTTGGGGAGTTTTGAGATTTATGCTTGGGTAAATGATTAATACGTGATTGTACAACGAGCGGGGTATATAATGTGAGCACCTGGAATCCATGTTGGGGATTGATTTGGGTCTGTACCCCTCTCCCCCGGCGCCTTAATAAAAGCACCTTGCATATAACCCGTCCGTGGTTATGTGTTTCTACGCTAACATCAATACTCTTCCTTCATCAAATATTATTTGAAGTATTCCAAAGGAAGAAATTTAGGATGATTCACAGCAATTAACTCAGGGAAGTATCAACATTGCAAAATCCTCTGGTCCTTTGGGGATTAAGATTTCTTGAAGCGAGCTGCCTGAGGACTGCCTTTAACTCAAGGGAAAAGGGAGGCTTCTGGGTGATCCTATTAATTTACTAGTCTTTCTACTTACATTTTCCAAGCACTGCAGAGCTAGTCCTTCTTTGGACATTTTGTTCAAAGAAAAATTATCTGTGGCTTGAGTGTCTAGATGTGGTTTTCTTATCAAAGGCCCTTTCTGAATTCAAGAACTGCTCCTTTTCAGACCCTGAAGGCTTGCATTGATCAAGAGCTAACTGAAACTAATTTTTCTTACCTGTATTTCTTCAGATTTCCAGCTTCTTTTGAAGAAATAAAATATTTATGAACTGTGTCGTAGTGAAAACAATTGGAATAGGCATGCTATGGGCTCTGTCCAAGTTGAACAGGAGTTTTAGAATATTTTAAACAGCATTATTTACTACACAGATCCTCCCACTTCTGAAGGAGTATTGCAATACAAAAATTGTTAACAGGGTTTATCAAGTACAATAATGTTTCACTGCTCTTTGTGCTTGGACTTAATGAAGTGCGATGCATCTTAGCTGCGTTGTTGAGTGAAGGCAGCAGTAGAGTATTGAACTGGAAAAAACAAACAAACTGTTTGCATGGAACTTTGATTAAAAGTATAGTCTCTAAAGACTGTGTGTGACATTTTGTGAAAGACTACCTGGTAATTATACAAAAAGGCACTTATTTTAACATAATTACATGATCTTCTAAATCTACAGCTTTTGTCACAAGGTAAGGCTAAGATTCACCATTGTTCTTAACAAATTCCATCTTTGAACTTGAACTATCAAGTTATCAGACCCCCCCATGTGCTCCTTTGAAATTTAATTTGTTGGAAAGTCCACCCCTCACAGCTGTCGTAATTTCAAGGAAAGCAAACTAATTACCATAAATTTAAATTATTAGAGATTAATATTAGATCACTGCTTATTAAATACGTACCATTGTCATACAGTTTATTGAAATATATTTACAGAAACTTGAAACTGGTCATATAGTTTAGATTCAAACCATTAGAGGTGTGCTTATAGTATTTTTAAAGCTGGTGAGCCTGACTCAAATATAAGTTGCTGATGAATGTGGAGATAAAAAGATAATATGGTCCAGTTCTGTGAAATGTAAAAGACAAAAAAAAAATCCAAAACCTCCCTTCCACCCTCCCCCAACTTTTCAGCTGTTGTGACTGAGCAGTGATTGTCATGCAGAGAAGGTGGCTATTGAGATGTGAATCTTTTTGTCTTTTTTTTTTAATATTGTAGCTGACTTTGGGCTTGCAAAGCAAAAGCAAGAAAACTGCAAACTTGCATCAGTAGTGGGAACCATCCTATACTCATTTTAAGTACTCCTGCATATAACATTCAGTGCAGCGACTTCCATCTTCATGGTTGCTCTTGGAGCAGATAGGGAAGTTACAATGGAGTCAGGAGCAAGGTGCAAGTCACAAGCTATTCTGCAATAGTTGGTTGCCTGCCTATTTTGATGTTGCCTGTTCTTACACATGGTGGTTACTGTGGGTTAAGTTGGTACAAAAATGAACTAACAGCGGTAGTATAGTAACTTATTCATCTATCTATGGAATATCCTTATAGATAAAGAAATGTGGGTTTAAATTATAAAAAGGTGTGTGTAAACAGTATCAATTACCACCACCACATTTGACGGCCTTATACCTGTAAGAATGCTTGGCCTGCAGGCTGCGATAAGTAATTAAACATTCCAAGCTATCAGGGAAGCCACTGGTTGCTCATTTGAATTAAGAGTGAGTCAAGAACTCAGGCATTTGGCAGTTGAACATATTTCATTTTGCCATTTTTGAAATTGTTTCTTGTGAATTCCTAGGGCCAGAATGATAATGATTGGCACTTAATCCCTAGAAATCCCTAAATCCTAAAATGGCTTCAAGAGTGAGACCTTGTAATATGTTAAATATTCAAGTCACATACCTTGGAAGACTGATGCTTATACTTCTTAGTGAGCAAAGGTAAGGGGATGGCAAGGCTGCCCTAATTGGTTCTCCAAATATTCCTAAAGCGTAGCACAATCTCTGAGTGACACTGGATCTGTGAGTGATGGTTTGGGTATTTAAAGTGTAAGAGTTTGGTGTAACTAGTTATGTGCCATCTTTTTCAACTTCTCTGAAATAATCAATTTGTTTTGTTCACTTACAACTGGGCAGAGAAGCTGTTGATGAGAAGTTATTGTGTTCTTTTAAACACCAATTTAAAATGGAGGTGTCAGAGGTGTCAAAACCATGCTGCTGTGGCCCTCAGGCTCACTGAATTCTAAATTTTCTTCTTCTATCTACATTTATTTCTTCTTTTTGCCTGTTAGATGCCTGTTTTCTTTTCATGGATATCTTTTGGGATTTTTATATTTTGTAGGAAATATTGGTTTGAGAATAGTGTTCTGTGGATTTAAGTACTCTTTTTTATGCTTATGCTATATTTATTATTATTCTCATACCCTGTGTTCATGCATGGAAGTTCACATCAGACCTAGAACTTTGGCAGTTCTTTTTCTACCTCTTCATCCAGATATTTGGATGCAGGATTGAGGATAAAATGTCCCTTACATGTTGCAGTCTCTCAAGTAAGTGATCTTTTGGGACATCACTTGTCAGTTCTACTCCACAGGCAAAATCATGGAAGCAGCGATCCTTGTCTGTCTGCAGTCAGAAAAGAGAAAAGGGATGCAGTACAGATGTCTTTGTATTTAGAATATATGCTTGAGTAATATTTAAAATGACAGGCTAAAATATCTGTCTTTCCAGTGTCATAATAATTTAAAAATGCTAAAAAGGCTTTGCAAACAGCAGCATGCACTGCATGCCACCTTCAAGGCCCTTGGTCAATACTGTGTGTGGTGGTGGGCTTTTTGAAATGGAAGCCTGTTTACAATGAATAGTGAACTGCCGCAGTATTTTAGCACAAGTCTTGAAGGAGAAATCAGAGCCTATAGACTTAATCAGTGCTTGGATTAGATTTTTTGTGGGGGGTTTTTTTTGGTGTTATTTAAGTAGATGTTAAAGGCTATTAAGAAATCTAAAAGTTAGGGCTGCCTACCTACCAAAATTAGTTTCTGCACAAAAAAACCCAAACTGAAAAGTGAAAGAGAGGACACAGCATCGTCATGTTAGAATGTCAGAAATTGCTTTCTTCTGAATTGGCAGGTAATAGTTCTGGGTAGTTTGAGATGCAACCCACCCTTCTTGGAGCAGACACTATAGTAAGGAAATAAACCAGTAAATGTCAAAAGGAGTGTTTGATGCTTATTGTTTAAATTTAACTAAGCAGTGTTATGCAGAATGGTTCAGATGAAAACACATCACTGTATGTACCTAACATAGTTGTATTTGGGCTTGACTGAATCAATTTGCTAGTGCAATTTTTAAACACTATGTCATCATAAAATAACTGCAGACACTGTTTTATGTTTAGAGAGGGGCTTATATAATTATGCTTTGTAATTGTGATGGTTTTTAATTTTACTTCATACTAGGTTGTATTCCACTATCACACTAATTAAATTCCTTTTACTTGGTTATGTCCCTGAACTAAAAAATCCAGCAATGTGTATGTTTAGAATACCAAATGTATTAAATGGATGTGTTTACACTTAATACATTGAAAATTGAGGAAAAGACTGCTCTAGGGAATTGGTAATGAATCCTGAACTCTTTTCCCATCGCATAAGTCGCTAGAAACAATCTTGCATGCTCCAAGTTAGTGGTGACAGTCTTTATTATCATGCTGTCTTGAAGGCCTTCCCAGAAAAGATAGAGCAATTGTCCATGTTTATAGAGAATGATGTTTCCTTTTGTTTATATGTTCCATTTCTTTGTTTCAAAAAAAAGGACTGTAATTTAAGAAGAGGGACATATTGACAGCAGATCAAGAGATGTATATAATTATATATGTAAAGAGACAATTTAGATAAACTCTGGGAAATGACATAAATTTGGAGATTGGGTGGAATAGAGAATCCCATCATAATTCCTCGAGGACTTGACTGATCTGGAAAAGCTGTTGAGAAACTGTGAGTAGATCCCTCAGGTGTCATTAAGAAGCGGGCAAGAAGGTTCCACATTAGTTGGCGAGCTAACTTGATCTTTCTGAAACAAAATTGTTTTCAAATGTTAGAAAACTTACGCACAGAACAATGTTATTTATTTAGCTTTTTGTGCTAAAGTTGAGGAGTTTTCTTGTTGTTATGTTTTGAGGAAACTCCCATTTCATTGGTAATTGAAGGTACTATTTTACTTGTGTCCCTCATCTTCTCCACTGTGGAGGAGAAAATATCCCTTGATCTTAGTTCCCGTTTATGGACTACACTCTCTGTATACTGTGTTCTGTTAACCAAATTTCTTTTCTAGTGCTGATCACTGCTTCTGTTTATAACCATATCTTGTGAGAGCACTACATAAATCAATATTCTGGTATGATTTCATGTAGAGACCTGCAGTAGCTGCATTGCTTATTGTGGTGACATAGTATTTTCACTTATTTAAAGCATGTTTGTGTTGAGAAAGATAATTTAAGATGAGGGAGTGTGTTGTATTTTCATGCATACTTTAGCCTTTATGATGCTGTATGGTCAAACTGAATACCAGATTTTCCAGCAGTGCTTTCTTCCTCCAAAAATAGTATCTGAAACATTTTACCAATTCCAACAAAGTTTGAGAGTTTAGGTTCTTTCAATGTTTGTGAAAATTTGGTGATAGATAGCAAGTAGCGAAACAATTCAATCTTGATGAGAAAAGTTTTTAAACTCAGCTGAAATGTTCCCTTCCAAATAGCTGCAGTACATTCTGTCGTGCGAAGTAGTTTGGTGTGTTTAGATAACCAAGAGAATAGGAAACTGAAGGTACTGTGGAATGATGAGGGAGAACAGAAAACTAGTGGAAAACTGGTCTTGTGCTAGTTTTGCCATTCATGGAACAGATGACTCCTGGAGGGGATTTGCTGATTTGAATAGAAAGGTAAAAAAAGTTAAATAATCCTTTCAATATATTAATACTGATTTTTTTTTTTACCAGAGGATCTTCTGAAAGTTGATTAATGCAGGTGTTCACTCTGAGAATGAAAGATAGCAAGGAAATACAACTGTGAAAGTTTGGTTGTGGTGTAGTCATGGGTTTATAATAATGTGTGTGCAAAAGCAAAAAGTCCAGTGCACTTGGAGGTGGAATCCACAGGGACAATATAGACTGAACGTGGTGACAGGACTGTCCCCATGTGTAACCCACAGCACATCTCTATGTAGAACATTATGTTTCATTAGGGGCACCCTGTGACTGAAAAGACACCTGGATGAACCTCAAGGAAGAACATGATAAGTACTTGGCAGAGACTGCCTTACAAAAAGATGTTCAAATGATTTAATTTTATATAGTCTTTATTAAGTAAGAAGTTAGTCTAGTTTACTGTCACCTGACATTTGAAATATACTTAATACCATGTCCATTGTGACATAGCATTATACCTGGGAGTAAAATTGGAAATTATGTGAAACAAAGTAAGAAAGCATGAAGATATCTGTATTTATCTCCAGATAAGTGTTCCAGTAACAATTATAGAAGTCCCACCATAAGAGATAACTTGATAGTAGACAGGAGAGAATGAAAAAAATCTTGGGCTAAAGTAAAGCGGGCCACTTTAGAAGTAACATGGACTAGTCCATACAGATGTATTTTTCCTAACCCGAGTGGAGGGGAGTTCTACTCAGAACAGCTTGTAAGTAGCTTAAAGCCATAGCACAGGTTGTTTACATGAAAGGGAGTGTGAAAACAGTTTTCTGTGCTTCTTTTCTATTCAGTGACTGGTCCTGATCCACCTTCTAAAGAGTTACTTTAATGCTGAGGGGTGGGGTGTAGCATGTAATGATTTTATAGACTGCGTGGTGACTTTAGACTGCTATTTTGAGGGGAAAAAAAAGTACTACCATAATACATTATAAATCAACAATGTACTTCTTGGGAATAGTTATTTCTGTAGGACTTACATAAATTGTACAGCAATTATTGTAATCTATAATAATTATTATGTTATTATCTCTTCAGAAGAGATAATAATGATAATGAATGAATACTTTTTGTTAGAATAAGATTAGTCATTTCATCAAACTAATTTATAGCTGGTAAATGTCTTTTAGTCCAATGTTACTGGCATTTGTTTGCTAGAATTCTTCTTTCATTTTTATTTTAAGTAATGTTAAATGAGCTACATTTAGATAAACTATGTTCTTGTGGCATCTGAACTGCAGGACTTAGAATACTTCTCATGGGTTTATTTCTGCCTTTCCCATTCTCTTCTATATTCTAGATGTTAGCTGCATTAGTATCTTGGCAAATTCTTACTATTTCTAAATCTTACTGTTTCTTGTTCTGCTTTACTGTGCTGCTCAGTATGTAGTGTGCTGTTTGAATTTCTCGTGCCATCATGTGTCACCTTGCTGTCTTGGATGTTTCCTAAATAGCCTGCTTGCTGTTTTACTATTTCTTTGATGGCCAGTTAAAGCTGTTTGCTCTTTTCATTTCAGTCTTGGGATTTAGTTTCTGGTATGGCCTTTGTTCAGTTTCTTGCCTTTTCATGGAAGCCAGATTTCAAAGCTCTATCAAGGACTGTTCAAACTGACTTAGTGTTTCCTTGTTTGTTCCATCTCTTCCAATTGAAGGAGTTTGGATTTAAATACCCTGTGATTTCAGACAGGCCCGTATATCTGCATTTGCTATCTATTCTGCTGAAGAAAGCTCTTTTCCTGGGTTACTGCCCAGTATCTATCCAGGTTCTCCACAATTTAATCTATACAAGCAGGGGTAAGTGGTTTTATGACTAGAGAGGTAGTACAATGTTATTAACTATGTGATCCCACTTGCAGACAAGTAGTCTGTGTATTTTTATGGAGAGCAAGGTGCCAAGTTGTTAAATTGAGAGATGAAGGACTATGTAAATGTAATTTGTGGGTAGGTTTGTTGATTATTATTTACAATTTAACGTGTATGTTAATTCTCTTTCTGCTTCCTGTCTCAAGACGAGTTGATAAAAGCTTTAGCTTATTCCAAAAGAATTTTTAGAGAGAATTTGGAGATGAAAACTGTGGAATTAAGTGTTTTTCTCAATTCAGGATCATGTGACAGTTCAGTTTAGGTGTCTTGTCTGATTTTGCTTCTGTACTGTTTCTCAAGGGTGCCCATTGCTGTGGTTTGGTAGCGAGTTGGACAGAACGAGGTGATGTCTCAACTCTCTTCCTTCTTTCCCTTTATTTTTTGCTCTGTTTCCCACATAGCCTTACCTTTTCAGATGATGTTTGTAAGTGAGCTAGGAAGTAATGCGTTTTAATATTAAAAAATACAATAAAATATGTCTAGATTATTATGTTAAGGGCCTGTATGCTTATTTCATCTATTGACTTTCATGATGATTGTTGGGGGCATCTGGATCAACAGACTTTATTTAGATTCGAGAATTTAAATTCTATGCAAAAGAAGACAATGAAGTCACCGTCTTATGCAGGTAAAATTTTCATGTCTGCTTTCGCTCTGGTTTTGTTTTTCCATTTAATCCATACTGAATGTGATTGCTAGACAGAAAAGTTATTATTGGTTAATTATCTTGTATATTAGTTTCCAGCAAATCCAATTAGTTTGCAATTGCAAACTTTGCAATTGAAAAGTCATCTAATTCATACCTTACCGTGAGACACAAGTTACTGTTGGAAACAAGTCTCTGTGTGGCTGGGATTCATCTTACTTATATGTTGCAATTTAAAAGCTGGGCATCTTATTCAAGTCAAGCAGCTAGATCATTATTGAAAGTAATGGAAAAAAATAGGCATTCCAATAATGAGTTTCATCCCATCTGCCTTAAACAGTTATGTTAGGAGGAGGTGAATCAACCACCTGATGTGTCTATCTCTCTTCATTTGCTACAGGGGGATCTTAGCATAAATCTCTTAGAGGAGTTTAAAGTAAGGTGAAATGGACACCTTCCATGAAATCAGTAATCAAAGATTTAGGTTTATTTTAGAGTTGTTGTAAAATTGGATTTGCTACTGCTTGTGTCATCTTTTTGCAGATACTTACTTTTCCATGTTTCCCTCTAATATGTAAATATTCATGCAATTTCTTGATAAGCTCGCTTATCCAGCTTTTAAGCTGGATAAAGGCGCTGAATGAAGTTCATTCCAAAAGGCATATATCTCAGTAAGCAAAATCTTTTACCATTTTTAAAATGTTCAGATTTCTGTTTCCTAGATAAAAGGAAAAAAAAATTTCTTGATCTGTTTATATATTTACAGACTTTACACAGTTTCTTAAGTATTTTACAGGAAATTGGGATATTAATTCACTGAAAAACATCTCTAGTTACAAGGAAACTCTTCTTAGAAGAAATTTGTCAGATGCATGTTAGGAGAACCTTTTTAGAATATGGGTGTTTCAGGTTTTTATGTGTATGGATAGCACTTTGCCACAGCTTACAGATAAAATTTGTCTACAACATTTCTTTTAAAACTGACAGGTTGACAATTTGCTAGATATTTTTATATAAATGTATAACATCACGTGTGTGGACCGTGCAGTGTTGCTTGGTTTTGATAATATAAATAAAAAATCACATTGAAGGGAAATTTTATTTCGTAAGTTTCAGAGTGCGGCTTATACTTCCTCTTGTTGTTTTAGACTTTGTTCCGTGATGCATCTGAAGGAATAATAGATGTAAATTAGAACTTTAATGTGTTTTTCTGTTTTAAGCCTCCCAGAAGTTCTGTATCTAGTTCTGGAACACTAAATTACAAATTAATGATACTTTGATTTGTCCTTATAACTTACTCAAAGATGCATATAATAATCATGAAAATTCAGAAGCATAAAAAAGTTGAAACAGCTGTGCAAATTTTGAATTTAATTAGATGACTGTATTTTTAGTACAATGTGAAAGGTGATACTTCATGGCATTCTTCAGTAATAGTAAGACAACTGAAGAAAGAATCATCTTGGTATAAAGATCGCCTTTTCTAATAGACCCTGCAAGGCTTTTTGAATTGTCCTTGAAACCAATTTTTTTAAAAAAATGAAGGCCTAGAAAGAATAGTAGTTTTATACACTGACTCCCAGCAAGTTTTTTCTCCAGATCAACAGATATGGCATGTGGGTGAGAAGACCGAATTCAGACTGAATTGTGTCTTTATGGGATATTTTCCCAATATGCCTATACACACTATCCTGATGAAGGGGGAAAAAAACATTGCAAATAGATCTATGTCACAATTTAACCCCAGCCATCAAGCAAGCCCCAAGCAGCCACTAGTGGGACTGGGGAGAGAACTGGAAGGGTGAAAGCTAAAAAACTCATGGGTTGAGATAAAGACAGTTTAATAGGGAAAGCTAAAGCCATGCATGTAAGCAAAGCAATGAATAAATTAACTGCTTCCCATGGGCAAGCAGGTGTTCAACCATTCCTGGGAGTACAGGGCCCCATCACATGTAACTTTTACTCGGGCAGACAGACCTCATCATTCCAAATGTCCACCCCTTCCTCCTTCCGTGTAAACTAAGCATGTTGTCATGTAATCTGACATGACCGCCTTAGGTCGGTTCGGGTCACCTGTCCCAGCTGTGTCTCTCTCCAACCTCCCATGCACTCCCCATTTCCTCACCAGTGTGGCAGTATGCAAAGCAGAAGAGTCCTTGGCTCTCTGTAAGCCCTGCTCAGCAATAACAAACACCTCTGTATTTACCACCACTGTGTTCAGCACAAATCCAAAACACAGCCCTATTCCAGCCACTGAAGAAAGTTAAATCTACACCAGCCCAAACCAGCACAATGTGTAACTTTAAAAAAAGTGCATAGAAATGCTTCACTTGGGGATAAATGTGCATCAGAGCCCATGAAGCACTTATATTTGTGGTCTACTTGTAGTAGATACTTAAATGTTGATACCCAGGCCCTTGCATTATGTTGAGAGTTCTCCCAATTTTTATAGCCAGTGTGACTCAATAGTACTGTACCCTGTAAGTACCCTCCCAAATTGCTTTGTTTCTGAAATGAAACATTCTGGCTAGAAAATTCTAGAGATCCAAAATACATCTTTGAGCAGTAGTACTGTGTATATATGTATACACATATGTATATGTGTGCATGTACATACCTACTGAGACACACAAAGACAGGCACACACATATATGTAAAAATCAATGAGAATGTTCATATTTGTAGAGAATTTAGTTCAGTTTGGATAGCGTAAAACAGATTATCTCATGTTTGGGGTTTGGTTTGGTTCTGTGGGGGGTTTTTGTTTGGGTTTTTTGTTTGTTTGTTTGTGGCATTTTTTTGTGGGGTTTCTTATTTGTTTGCTTGTTTTGTCTTGGGTTTTTTTTGTTTGTGTTCCACATTGCCAAATTAAGCACAGATTGGATTAGCAACACTGTTTCTGGCATAACCACGTATGCAGGAAGTTGCCATCTTGATTTCTCCTGTGCTTTGAAGTACATATGACATTTTATATTATGAGAATTCTTTTTTTGTTCTACCTGCCAATGATACTTAAGCCAATGTGTCCTAGCAAGTGGTGTCCTAGCAAGTATGCAATTTCCATACCTGGGTACTCTTGGAGGATGTTGTTTTCCGTGTATTCAAGCACGGGAACATTTAGATACAGATGTCCCTTGGGAAACATAGTCAGTGAACATCTGTGAAATTTATTCTTCAGTTTTAAAGATAGTTTTTAAGAAGATGCTTGTGCAATGAACTTAATTGCTCTATGAAATTCAGAAAGGGCTGAGATTTAGCATTTGTTTTCTCTAGGACTAAAGGTTCATATGTGTAAAAGCAGTGAAAGTGTAAAGTTGCCACAAAAAACAGGTCTGTCTGCCAGAGATGTACACTCTTGCAAAAAAAGTACAGAGTTCAAAGATGGGAGAAAATGTAGTAGTTGAATATAACTTGCTGATTTGAGTATGAAAACAAGTCCTCACAATAATATTCTTCTGCTCTTTTCAGCAGCTTTTTATGCTCAGAAAGAGGAACTGGTAAGAGAGATGCTGAAGTTTTGTATGCATTTTCTTGTATAGCTATATTTTGATTGGCTTAATTTTTCTTAGTAAAGGTAAAAGAGAGTTTCAGTTGAGCATTGTGAGCTAAGGGTAAAACGGAAAGTTTTGTTTCAGTGAAAGTTGATTTTATATTTCTAGAGCTGACTTCTTGGCAGTTCTATTTGGTGTCTCTCTTCCATAGAAAAAGCCTCCCAAAATTCTGCCAGTACCAGTTTTTTTTGAGGCTGTGATACAAACTGTGTCAATGAAATGATGCAAGGCAAAAAATTCCAGTTGTGACAAAAACCACCCAACCTAAACCAGCCATACTCCAGGGCAAACATGAGCATTAGCATAAACAGATAATAATGAGCTAGATTAGAGAACTGAGCTGGCTTAAAAATATTTTAGGTCTTTACTCTGATGTATAATGCATCTGTAGAAGTACTTGTGCTGGCACAGGAGAGCAGACCCTGGTGGAAAAGGGTGACTGGGAACAGCAGAAGTAAGACACCATCTTGACTTTCAATATCTTTTGAATACATAGCCTAAACAACTTACCTCATGTGAGGCTGTTGTGGTCTTCACAGTTTCATATGTGCTCCAAGTTTTTGATGGAGGAAAAAAGTGTTTACAAGTGCCTCTTTGCACTTAGGAATTGGGAAGAGGACCTTGTGCTCTGAACATGTTTTTGCATTGGGTGTTTAATGATTTAGGTATGAAGAAGGTATTTGTTTCTTTGTTTTTGTTTAACAAAGCAATAGCAGTAAAGAACAATAGAATAAACCTTTTAAAAATGTCATTTGATTTATATTCATATGTGACAAGGGTGAATTAGAAGTGAGTTAGTGGCAGTTTTTCATGTGTTCTAGAACAATGTCTTATTACAGTGCTAGAGGCCATAAGTTATTTTTTAAAGTTGATATGTTTGGCATTGCTAAGCAATAGTGTATAAAGTTGGCACGCATAAAAGCTTGAAGGTTTGTAAATTCAAAGAAATACAAATTCATTGCTGAATGCTAACTGGATGTCCATATCTTTATTTTCAAAACTGTAACATGAAAAACCCAAGAAGGTGAATTATAAAGCATCTCGACTACTTCAAACAGAGAAGTACTGAAATGTGTTGGAAGAAAGCAGTAAGTTAGCGAGGTCTCTAAATGGTTGATCAACAGCAGGGTCGCTGAAATTTGTGCTGGTTTATTACTGGGATCTTGTTTTTACACATTTCTCAGTGCTCATTAACATTTGAGATTGAGACAGACTACATAAATTTACTACTATAGGCAGTGAAAAGTGTCCTTCCACATCAAACCAGGGGTTTTTTTAAGAAGATATTAGTAAAAACCTCAGTAAAAAATCTCAGGCATTATACAGTCTTCTGTATCCTACAGTTATTAGTGGCCTGTCACTGACTGGATTGGTTTTGCCTCTATAGACTAAATTATATGAATCTAGAACAGCATTCTTGGCAGAGACAGGCAATGCTTGGACAATGAAAATGAAACTGTTGAAATTACACTGATGAGAGAGCAATTACACACATGAAAGTGGCCTCTCTTAGCTGACTTCACCCATTTTAAAATTACATTCCCCACCTGGTGACATGAGGATTTATCAAACTGTAAAATTGCCATCTGAAGGTAGTAAATTTCTTCCTTACCCTTGTACATTTTAAAACTTGGTGGAATTGATGAATAAGTGATGAATTTTTCTCTAAGTGTCAGTAGAAGTTTAGGATGTCTGAAAAGATGTTTTTTTGAATAAGAAATTATATGTATATATATATATATATATTTTCCAAAAATATTTAACATAATTTGTAAGGAGAAAAATGGTAGCACGTTAGATGACAAGGTAATGAATTATTATAGACTTACTTGGCCATACTTTTTCCATTTCAAAATAGAAAACTGTGAAGGTAAAATTTTAACTAGTGATTGAAAATCCTGTTCCTGCTTCATCACTCAAGGGATAGACAGAATATCCCCAAAAGGCTTGTGTTGAATTCTTTATGTGGGTGAGGAATGCAAATAGCTTTCAGCAATATTCGCAGGACCTCTTTATTCAAACTGTCAGTTTTGTGGCTCCTGTTTCTTCTTCCATTGGTTTTAGTGGTAATTATGAAGCTATGATAATGAATGTGTATCTGTAGCTTGCAGCAAACTATCCAGAGAAAAATCGTGACATGCAGCAACTGCTTTTCTATTTTTTATTTTAGGATGATACTGGTGCTTCTTTGTTTTGTTTTTTTTTCGTTGTATTATTTCCCCCTCTTTGTGTGACTCAGAGAACTGATGATGGAGTAAAAGTAGGTTTTTTTCACACTGGTCTTCAAACACACAAATAATCTTGCAGTAGTTTGGTAAAATGAAGATGGGTTCATAGAAATGTAGAAATGGTGTCCAAATACAAGCATTTTCTCATTCTTTGCACTGAAATTCATGATCTTGGCACTTTTCTGAGAAAATAGACATGAACTGAAATAGAAGAGATTCTAACTTGATATGTGTAGATTTGTTTTCATCATTGTAACAGTCAAATATGGAAGTCAGAGGTTGAGTAGTCTTTACCTCTGAAGATACTCAAGGCACTACTGGATAAATCCCTGTTTAGCTGGGCCAGGGAACAGCAGTTTCATTTTTATAGCAAATTGTGGCAGTCATAGGTACAAAGACTTTGAAAATCACTTTCTCTGCTTTGCTTTGATGAGTCCTGCCAGCAAGTAGTAAGGCTATACATTGCAAGCAAGTATTATTTTATAGTTATTTTAACAAATATATCTATATACCTGAAGTTAACAGAAGCTGCAGAGAGTCTTAGCATTTGGAACCAAAGGAAACAAAAACACCCCATTGATCAATGTATGGCAAACTTGTCTACTATCTCTCCTACTGTCCTGTCTCCAACAGTGTGAAAAAATCAATATCCATAGGTAAGGACAAATGGGATAAGCATGTTGGATACTTTGCTAGTTTCCAGTTATTTTCAGGTTGCATTGCTTCTTGAAATAGGTATAGTTTCTAGGCATGAGTGTTTGTATAGCTAATACCTACTGTTGGAATCTCCATCAAACTTTAAGTAATTAATTGAAGATATGTTAAAGACTAAAAGCAATAACTGTTATTGTTAAAATCGTCAGTGGCGCATGCCTCTTTATTTAGCCTTTCATTATAACCATCGCTTTTTCTGGGAGTTAGTCTTGAAGAATCACTGCTGTTTTCATTAATTCCTAACTGTCTAGTTGAAACCAAGTCTCATTTGAAAATACTCCTCCTACTGAAGGACGCCATATACCAGCATGTTCTTACACCTGTTGGAAGCACCAGTGAACCCTGTACCAAGATAACTCATTAGTGGCTTATTGAAGTTCTGTGCGGCTTGGGAAATCTTCACTGGTTGTGTCCCATGTAAAGTCGGCCTGATAGTATTGACAACATTCTTTAGAAGCTTCAGAAGCTCTAGAAAATTAGTGCTGTTTTGAAAACATTCCCTCATCTCTTTTCCTCCTCCTCCAAATTTAGGACTTCTTTTTTAATTTTGGAACTTCTGTCCACTAATAACTAATGTGAACATGAGCTAATCTAGTGAGGATAGTCATCTTTCATATAGCTATGTGGCAGTGCAAATGTAGCAGACTCAAATAAACAGTCTGTTTGAATCTCTGTTAAAAGTGTTTGTAAAGAAAAACAACGATGAAATCACATCAGTAAGCAAAATTATAAATGAAAGCTTGATTGCAAAAATATCTCCAAAGCCATGTGGAGGGGATTTGGTTAAAGGTGTTTGATGTTTTACAAGTAGCACTATACTGACAAGATTTGATTATTGTTTTTTTTTAAAATCCTAATTATAAATGTGGGGTAGTATGGGAAACTGCCTCCTGTATTTAAAATAGCTACTTAATTTTGTAAAAAGGACTTCAGAAGGAAAAACAACTATTTGGATTAAGCAATGGCTCATTTTAAGGTTGTGGGCATAGGAGATTCTGTTATTAAGAATAAAGGCAGCGCTAATATGTCCAGCAAGAGTGACCTTTCTAAGAAACAATTATAAAATTGTCTGTTAAAGGATGGTGAGAATATGGACAGTTATTCTGTGGATATAATTCTATGTCTTTCATTTAAAAGGATTTAGTCTTGCATTTGCTATGGACATTTGTTTAGTGAAGGACTCTCTCACAATTAACATAATGCTGCTGGAGTAAGCTTTTTCAGCTTGAATGTGTAGAGTTGGAGTGATTTGCAAAGTTAGATGAAAACTGTAGTTATTATCTTGAATATGTTAGCTGCAAGAATTAAATGGCTATATAAGTATCTGCTGCCACTTCTAGTAGCTGTGGCTAATAGTATCAATACTGCTGCTTAGTGGCAGTAAGCTCAGCCCTTGGAGCAATGGAAATTAAAATCTTTATCAGCTCTTAGGGTCTCCCCCTTTCTGTATTCTGTTTTGAATGCGTTTTATGATGTAGACATCTGTTTGCTAAAAATTTCATTAGTACCGCTGTCTGGTTTAGCCAATTGAATTATCTTAAGCTAAAAGTTAAAGGATGAGTACTGAAAGTCATACTAATGCTACACCCTTAAATTTTCAGTGTTTGTGAGTAAGACTGGTTGCACTCATTCTTGCTGGTCTTGACCAGACAGTGACAGTTTATATACAGTTGTCATCTGAATTAGGCAAACCATATGTACTCCCACCACCCTCCTGTTTGTGGGTGGCACTGTACAGGAACAAGAACTGGGTACTTTCTCTGCTTGGCATCCCTCACCAGTGTGGATCCAAAACACGCAACTTGACTGCAGAACTGTTTTGCTAGTCAACAAGTACTGTACTCCACCCACATTTCTGACTAGCAGATGGCGAGGCAAGCATGTAGAACATGGTGAGGGATTTTACTACATCGCTTAAAAGTAAATAAATAATACTTGAAAATCCTATTTAAAAATCTAAATTACAGAACTAATTAGCCACAAAAGCATAGCATCATGTAAGTATGGGATTTTACGTTCTCTGTAAAACTTTCATGGTCGCATTAAATAAATATTACTTCAGTAATTTAAAGTATTTCTTAAGCATGAGACAGTATTTTTTTAAGGTATTGGTCATCCTAATGTTCTCAGTATCAGAGATTTCTGACTAAGACATTTGTTCTGGAAGAAAAGATCGAATACTATTCTGCTACAAGCCATTTTGATTTAGAAAAAAGGGAGTAGATAAGCATTTAGAGCAAGAAATCTTTCAGCATGAATAAACAGAACAAATTACTTCATTAACTTTCGGCTACTGTGCATTTGTGTGAAACTATGCTAAAACTATAGCCCTGTCAGCACAGTATTCTTTCTTTGATTTCCAAATCACTGTATGATTTTTCCAAGTCACCAGCTCTTGGGCTGCTGTTTGCTCTGGACATCAAGTAAGGTTTTCCTCTGCTGTTCAGGAATCAAGATGCTGTAGGCCAGGTCATGGTTGTGTCTGTTTCTCTCTCAATTGTATTCAGCTTATTCTTTCTGTGGCTGATCTGCAGCTTATTGCATAGTTACATAAATTTGGCTTGAATAATCTCTGTTCGGTATTTTAATACAATTTATTAATTTAAAAATAATATTTTTTAACTTGATCTCTCTATGCATTAAAGTTATCACTAGAATGAAAGACCAAAATTCAAGTCACATTTATTTTTCTGAATGCATGAAAGGAGCATGCTTAGAACTTTACTAAGATTGGGACTTTGCCTTATTGAGCTCACCATCTATATGATAAGTTGCAATACTAATGTTTGCTCTAATAGGCACTTTTAATACACAAAAAAGGAAATTTCCACAAAGATATCTAATGAATTAGTGTCACAGACAGTGTGATTACGGAAATGCTATTATGTTCTAGCACAATATTTAATACCCACTCTGTGGTTATGTATCAGCAGCAGCAAGATTCAAAGAAAATTGCTTGTTGGGTTTGACCTAAGAATCTGTATCTTGTTTGATCCATTTTATCAGAAGATTGTGACCTGTGTGTCTCTCTCACTTCCCTGCACTGTGACCTCTGTTCAGACTTTCTATTCTGTTAAGTTCACTTAATTTATCGTTTGTCTGGGGACCTCATCCCATATATTTTAAAAATCTGCATTTTGTACATAGCAGCAGGATATCCTCTAGCATCATTAACTGAATTTACACAGTACCTCTGAGCACCAAAATAAGGCATTTTACCAAAGATATCTGTACTATAATTGTGAAGATACAGTGGTTCCAAATTCTAAGGTGAAAGAAAAAGTTAAGTCAGTTTTCAAGTTGATTTTACAGATGAAAGAAGTCGAGTATTTTTTTATTATCTCTGAATGAAATAGACCAAACACATTCTGTGATATGATCCTTACTTACTGCTAAGACTTGAACTCCAACATCAGAATACACCTAGTAATGTAAATTTTTGTCTTCTAGGTTCATGAATAGTACTGAGGAAATTAAACAGAGGAAGTAAATTCTGTTTTGTACTCCATCAAAACTGAAGTTACTGCCTTCTTCTGTTTTCTTTAAATGTATTCTTGCAATGGTTTTTTGTATTGTCATTAGCCTGCCTGCTGAGTGTCCATGTTGCATCCTCGCAAGGAATGCATTACAGTTGTTTTAAGAGGATGAAAATGATACAATGAGTCATGTTTGTTTCCTTACATTAATAGCAAAACTATATCCATTAGCATTCTAAATACAGGAGTTGTATTCAAATCTTTCTGATATCTGAATTATAAGAGAAGTGCCATACTTATCTTTTCTCCAGTCTGTTTTATTGAAAGTGAACAAAATATAAACCCCTAGCATTGTGAGAGGAAGTGCAGTAGGAGTTGAAAGTCCATTAATTGTACTCCCCCTTAAAGAATTTTGCTGGTAAAGGAAACAAATGCAACCTTTTGAATGTAATTGTGTGTGCCCTGAATTTATGTTGTAGTGAGTAACTAAATATTGGGGTTTTTTTTAGAAAATAAGCCTACTTCTAGGTGAACTAATAAAACACTTGTGGCTTGCATTGCTTTCTACCTAGTCCTGAAGTTGTAAAGTGTGGAGACAAGGCTGATGTCTGGGCTGCATGATGCATCCTTTATCAGATGGCCACTCTGAACCCACCGTTTTACAGCACCAATATGCTCTCCTTGGCAACTAAGATATTCACATTTGCCAGATCAACCTCCCAATTATTTCTGCATGTGTTATCATGAATGAGAATTCATGTTTAAGTTATTGACATGTAAACTGCTCTCAGCTCTAATGTGTGTGTTTTGTGAATGAGCACAAGTGTTTATCATTGCATGAATTGCTGTCTTACCATTCTAATTGCAATAATTGCTAGTAAATGTTCAATATTGTAGCACTTTAATCTACAGTAAGTATGTACACTAATGTGGATACCTGACTGGAAGAGACATTCTGCATTAGAAGATGTGTTCTAAGTTGTTCTGCAAGTTAGAGCTGATGATGTAATGCTCATCAGGTAGTTTCAAGGGACAGTACTTATCATATTGGATCCTCAAATAAATAATGGAGTCTTTTTCTTCCACAAACTGTAGATTTTTTTCATTTTTCAGATAGTAGGGGCTGTGTATGAACCCGTGCCAGAAGGACTGTACTCTGAAGAAGTGTTATTTGCCATTAAGAGGTAATTACTCATTTTATTTCGACGTCCTGCTGAAAAGATGTTTTTGTTTTGTGTGCTTCCAGCAGAGAAAATGTGACAGTTTGCGGACTTTAGCAACTGCCAGTATTCATCTCTGAATAGGAAATATCTTTGGATTTGAAGAAAAACAATAATAACATATACAATATAGCTGCAAACATGCAACTGGAAAACTAATACCAGTATAGTCAGGGCATTCATTTAGCCACTATATGCTTTATATTCAGCACTGAAATTTACATTTAACAATATCAGTACAGTACTTAATTCCCTACATATCATTTTTTTCACCTGTAAAAATCCAGCATTTTGAGTAATTTTCAAATGCAGATTGTGGTCAAGGAAATAACCCTGTTACAATACGTTACTTATAGATCACTGTATGGTCATGTTCATGGCTTTTTCTGTTTATTTGACTGATGGAAACATGTTTTTCACTACTTTATAAATCTGTTAGCACAGTACCAGATATAACAAAGTAATGGAGGAAAAGATGAGCCTGTACTTGCTACACTTACTCATCACATATTTCTTAGCTATGTTCCTCTCTTCCTGGAGATAATGTAATGGGTATAGCAAAGCATAGAGTGAATTAGAGATTTAGTTAGCTCCCTTGATTTTTCCATTTTAGAAAAAAAACCCCACTTAGCACAAAAATGTTTATACTTTCTCACTCAGATATTCAATTCTGTCTCTGAAAAGCACATTACTATACAAAGACTAAGGTTTTTATAGTATGTTTTATTGTACAGAAGGGTTTCTTTTAGTTAAAGACCTTGTGGATGAAGGACAGTAATGGGGAGTACAGGAGCTAATAGAACTAACATTTATGATTAAGAGGTTCTAAAATGAATTTTATTGAAAATATTAGAATCTTTACATTGCACAACAATTTTTCTATGTGTTTTACTAGTGGTGGGAAGCTTAACTTTTTTTTGTTATTGTTATTTTGGGGGGGCTACTGTTTTTAATATCTCTTACTATGGGTTAAATCTTAAACGATATATTACGTTGAGGTTTTTGCTCATGCTTTGTGAGATATTTAAAAAGAATAAAAAACATTGAAGAAAAACAGTAATAATGAGATTTTAATTATAATACAGATGAGGAAACATTAACAGAAAAGATGTAGTTGTTTTCAAATGACTGAGACACAACACATTTCAAAGATGAATGTAGTAAATAAAAACATTTTTTCTTGATAATGATTTGAAGAAATATTGAAAGCTTCATGTTGCAACTGTAAATTTTCATTTAGTGTTATCATTACTATTCATTAGTATTGTTATTAAAATACAGTTTTGTTGCTTTAAGCTACTAAAGAAAGTTCTGGAATCATAGCCATCAAATTCCCTCAGAGTCGAACATCGATCTGCTTGGTGTTTAGTCATAAATCATTTCTAGATGCATGGGAAAAAGATATAGGACTTATTGTAAATTGCTTCTAGCTCCCTTTGTCTTTGGAAATTTTACCCAATTTCAGTGAATTAAAATAAAAAATTGAAAGAAAACCCAAGCCACAGTATTTTTTAAGGGTGTAAACTTACACCTCTTTTAAAAAATACAAAATTTAATATAAAAAAGATTTTAAGAGCTATGAAATTGGTGAAACTAACCAACATATTTAAGCAAATTTAAACAGAAGTATTAAAATCAAGAAATTTAAATATTGTAAAGCATTTTCAAAAGTGCTACTTTGCACGGCAGTTGTGTTTTACTAAGAAAGAACTACTTTAGAAATAATAAGTCATTCTATGGCATTTTCTTTGAAGAAGAGTGTTGAGTTATATGTTTATGTTAGCAGGTCAATAGTACTGTGCAAGGAAATCATAGTAAATTATCAGGTTCATTGTAGTTAACAGATTTAAGACACTTTTTAGTACATGCTGGACTGTCCCTAGCAGCTTTCCTGTCCTACACTGCATACAAAATATTCTGGGGATTTAAAAATAGACCTAATAATATATTATTACTGTTATCAAACAGCTACCTAGGGTGCCTGAAACAAGAGCCATAGACCTGTTAAAGTATTTTAGATTGGAAGGGACCCCTAGAAGTATGTAGTCCATCCTGCTTCATGCAGGTACAATCAGATCTGGTTGCTCACTGCTCAGGGTCTTGTCTAAGTCAGTTTTAAATATCAAAGGATGGAGATCCCACAACAGCTCTGGGCTCTCTGTAGTGCTTGTCTGCCTTTGTGATTAAAAGTAATAGTAATAATAGTAGCAATTGTTGTATCTGTGCAGACTTCTCTGTGGTTTAACTTATGTCTCTTGCCTCTTGGTCTAACACTGTGCACCTCTGAGAAGGATCTGGCCATGCCTTCCTGTTATGCAGGTAGCAGTTAGATCTCTGAACAGGTGGTCCAGGTCTCTCTGACAACAGGCCTGCCCTATGTATCCCTGAAATTCATTTTTCACTAACCTTTGGAGAACGCACTCTCTCCCACGATCTAGGTAGTTAATAAAGACATTAAGTAGTACTAACCCAATCTCAGTCCTTGGAGGATGCTACTTCCAGCCACCAGCTGGTCTTTGTACTACTGATGACATCTCTTTGAGGCAGGAGGTTCAGCCAGTTATCTTCCTTCCTTACAGTCCTTTGGATACTGTAGGATATTGTGTTGAACAAAAGCCTTGCTGAAATAAAGCTACCCACAGCATATACTGCTCTCTCCTTGTCCTCACACAGCAGTCTCATCGTAGACACCAGTCAGCCTAGTCAGGTAAAACAGCTGTTTGGTTAATTCATCCTCACTGTTCCCAGTCACCTTCTTGGTTTTTTTGTGCTTGAAAATTACTTCCAGAGGAAATTGCTCTATTATTTTCCCAGAGACTGAGGTGAAGCTGACTGGCTATCAGCTCCCTGAATCTTCCCTCTTGATTTTCTTGGGCATTTGCATGATATTCAGATTTTATCAATTTACAGGAACCTTCTTTTGATCCTTTTAGACATGACAGATAGTGGTATTGACCAACTGAATCCCTCAGACCTTTCTCATTTGGTCCCATGGGCTTGTGTATATCCAATTGGCTTAAATGCTTTTTCTCTGTATTTTCTGCTGTCATGCTCATTAGGTAGGCTCAGAGATCTGAAACACTTATGTCCGAAGTTTCTCAATGGAAATGGAGGCAAAAGAGGGACCAAGTGTCCCAAAATTTTCCACCTTGTTTGTCACTAGGTTGCTTAGTGGGTCCACATTTTCCATAGTCTTTTTATGTTGGCCTTTCTTCTGCCTTCCACATCCATTGCTGGTTTCAACTTTTTCAGCTTCTGCTGAGGTTTGGCTTTCCTAACTCTACCCTTTGGGCAATGTCTGTATTCTGGGTAGCCCACCCCTGTTTCCTACATGTCGGGTTGAGCTGTTCTAGTGCTTTGAGATGTCCCTGAAGATTAGCTTGCTTTCCCAAGCTTTCCCTTTACCTTCCATAACAGTCTTCTGTAGGATTCTACCAGGAAGATCCCTATACATGCTGAGTTCTGCTCTCCTGAGGTGCTGTGTTGTAACCACACAATCTCACTTTCTCACTTCTCTCAGGATTTTGATCTCCACTCCACTCCAGTCTGATGGTTGCTGTAAGATCAAGAGGCTGCCGTTGATCTTCACATCCCTGCCTCTTTCTTCTGTGTCTGAGAGCAGCAGGTCTGGCAGAATGCCTTTCAGCTCCATCAAGAAATTGTCATCAGCAGATTCCAGAAACCTCCTGATTGCTGCACTCAGCCATATTATCCCATCAGCAGATATCAGGGTGGTTAATAGGCCCCAGTAAGTGTCTGGAATCATGAAGCTTCCTTCATCTGTCCAATAAAGGCTTCATTGTCTTTCTCTCTGGTTTTGTGTGGTTTATAGCAGGCATCTATCACAATGTCACCCATGTTGGTCTGCTCCTCTGATCCTCACTGATAAGCTTTTGACTACATGTCAGGTGTTGGACTGCAGCCTGACTTTAGCCTTTCCTCCTCAGTGATAGAATTCAGAGCACCACCTATGTCCCCTGCCCTTCACACTTGACCCCAGTGCACTGTGGTCACTTTCAGTGTGTTCAGAGTTGGCCCTAATAATGTTATTTGTGCCCACACGAATGAGCAACAAGAAGTAATAGCCCAAGGGTCAGGATGGGTTTTGGTAGTATCTCCACAATGTCCTGAAGCCAAGCAACAGACATCACATTCATCAAATTGATCAAGAAGATGGATGTCTCTGTCGTCTCAGCCTCAAATGGCTGTCAGCTACTGCATCTTATTTGTGATGTGAACACTTGTTTCAGACTCACCTGGCTGTAATATGTCCTCCATTAGGCTTTGTTCTTCCTCACCTGTTCCTAGGTCACTATACTTGTTCTGCAAATATTCCTCTGTAGTTAGAGGAAAAACCTTCCTTGCCTTGGCAGAAGTCACAAGTCTTCAACCTACCTCCTCTTGGGAGCCTTCATCCACTGCTCCTTTGAGGGCAAGCTCTAGATATTCCTTTTTCCTTGCATTGTTTTGAGAATGTTGTCTCTGTGAAGATCCTGACATTCTCCTGTAAATCCTCCTTCACAGCTGCTTTGTCCAGTGGTGCAGTGCCTTGACCAGAGCACAGTCCCCACAAGGGAGGCCACGTCTCCCCCATCCCAGGAAACGGCCCCAGACACTCCTTAGCGTGTCTTGGAGCACACAGCTGCAGCTCCCAGTAGCAGTTCTGTCTGGGTCAGTGTCAAGGATAATGTTCCAGTGGGTGTTGGACACTGTGCTGTGATGTGTCAATACCAAGGCAGCCCAGCATCAAACTGTCCCAGGCAGGATGAGTGAGCAGTGCTGGCTGGCATAACTTCATAAATACCAGGGCAGGAAAGCAATGGTGGAAGAGGTTTTTTAGAAACAAGTAAATAGAAAATGTTCTTTCTGTAGCTGCTTGACTCCTGATGCAGAGGCATGTCCAGACATAGTGGAGGACAGCTCACTGCTGTCTGATGTGATGATGAAATACCCAGATGTTTTATCCACCTCTCATGTCATGTTGGAGAAGAAACTGGATTGGGAGAGGAGACGAACCCAGCGGTACTTCATGGAGGCTAATGGAAATGCAGTAACCTATCACCATCAGCTCTCCATTTTATCACAAGTAAGTACATGTATTAGGCTTTATTTTTTGTTATCATTGTTTGCCATATCTGAGAAAATAAGGTGCAACAAAGCAGAAAATAAATCAAAATGAAAAGATCCGTCCTTCTGTAACATTCTTCCATGCAGGCTTTTAAATTTATTTTTAACAAGGTATTCATTAATTTGTTTTGGACATTCTAATGCAGGAAAAATGACAGTATCTTAAAACCCAATGTCATTCTGTGTTGGAAAATGACATTGTTATGGAGGTTCTTACAGTTTTGGTAATATCTGATAGCATTTAATTATTACTGCACACTCGTGAATGGTTTGTGAATAGGAGAATATACACTTGATTAGGATGATAATCTTGTGTATGATTCATAACCAAAGACACCTAGAAAATGGAACCTACACGAATACAATTTTTAATTACAGATTGCAAAATACAGACCAGTGATGCTGATAAGCTATTTGCTCATGCTTTCTAACTCTCTGATACAGTTTTGCAGAAATACTTCTTACAGTTCTTTCATTTCCTTCAGGCTGTGTTTTAAGCACCCTTCATGAAGTACATCAGTATTTTACATAATAAACCAAACTCGTATATCGTCTCAGAGAATTTATTTTAAAAATACAAGGACAATATTTTGTGTAGCAAAAGTGTCCCTTGAAAATTGTTATGATAATTGGAAAATAAAGTTATAATTTACACAGCCACTCCTGTCTGTTCAGATACTGCATCTCTTAGATTCCTGTTATCAGGGCCCAGCAGTTTGTACTGAAGAACTTCTGTGTAGGAAAAATGTTTCTTAGAACACCTGGTCCCAAACATCCTAGTCTTCACCTTTCAAGCATAACACTTGTATAAATAGTTAATATTTTTTTCAGTGGTATTTTTGACCTATCAGTCTAAGATCATTATTTATATTACACCATTTTTTTTCAGTAAAAAGAATTCCAAAACCTACCAGCAAACTGTAACAAACCACTGCCTTTCGAAATGTAAGAGGTGTTGGGATGAAAGAAAGATACAGAGTAGGATTTGTAACTTAAAACACTATAAACAATTTTTTTCCATGTTTTTTTAATTCAAATTTTCTTAACCTAAAGATTTGGAAGCTTGTTGTATGTCACTATTTTTTTGTATCTTGATATAGTCATTCTCTTGCCTAACTGTGATGAAATTTGCAAAAAAACGTGCTATAGATGGAAAGATGCTAGATTTGGGATTTTGATGCAGTTACCATGTCTTTGAGAGAAGAGTGCCCTATCCAGATGTTTGTGAGATATGATAGAACTGATAGTTTTACATAGAAGTTAGAATACTTGTGTTTTGTATAAATACTTGGAAAATACACCTATCTACAAAACTACCTGTGTAATTTGGGTGGTAATGGCTGGTTTTCTCAAGGAAGAAACACTGCCATTCTAGTTCCACTCCAATAGATGTTTTGTTATGCATATTAAAAGAACAAGAGGTTCTGACAATGGTCCAGAACACTGAAGAAATGGAGGGGAATATGGCTTAGTAATAAGAAGTGGGAGACCTAACTTTCCAAATTGTTGTAAATAAGGATAAATCAGGTTAGGATCTTTCAAATTTCGGAGGCATGTTACAGGGCTTAGAAACAGGAGCCATGTTGTTTCTTTCTTCCTGGTATTTAGGGAAACTTTATAAAGTTGAAGGATTTCTAATAAAGAGAATAATTATTACTGAAAAGTTTGCCTTTTGAAAAAAAAAGGGCAATGTTCTGACTAAAAGTGCTTGGAAGAATTTCAAGCAGCTGCTCCTGAAATAAAAACTCTGTGAGATATAGACAGCCTAATTCGTCTTAGTCAAGTCCCCAGCAATTCCACACCCAAGTAATTTGTCATTTTTCCACGGTGCCAGAGAATTCAGTGTTTCTGCCGTGTAGTTCAATGTTTTGTTGAAGCCAGCTAGCTTATATTTTGCTTTCTCTACTAAAATGTACTTATGGCCTCCTTTTTCATCCCAGTTGTGTCATATTGTGAATGTTTCTGGAATAAGGACTGTAGTCTCTGTCCTTGTTTATGGAACTAAAGAACAGAGATCTTTTGGAGCCAGAGTGGAATTTGTTTTATAAGTAGTTTAAGACTAGTTTGGAAGCTGTTAAATAGGCAATTGAAAGGCAGGTCAGTAGATGATGAAGTAAAGTTATCTTGTGTGGTACGTATAGCATAAAATCCATGCTTGAAAATAATCCCAGTAAAAAGAATCATCAGCAGCTCCTCACACAAATTCTTATATTTCCTAGTCTTCCGTAGAAATTGTTGTTTATGTTAGAATAGAAACAGATGTAGGGGTGGCAGGTGTTTGATAGAGTTAGTGTGTTCAGTTCTGAAAGGTTAAGGTCACTGATGTAACACATGGTACAGAGGACCCAAACGAGTAATTAGAATGGCAATAATTCTCTCTCACGTTGTACCTTTCATTTCAAGGTGATCAATATTTTATTTTCGTGCTCTGGGTAGGAAGAGGTGGAGAGGAAAAAGGTCGTTTGTGTAAAGTCACCAAACAGAGCAGTGGCAAAATTGAGTTTTCTGTGTTCCAAGGCAAACATGAGTCTCAAAACAGTAGTTCATTTAACTAATAAATTATCTTTCTAATATTTTCCTTTGAAGAGATGAGGGTGTAGCCAAACCATAATTTGATTGCTTTTTTGAAGTATATAAATCTGAAAAATATATTTTGTCTGTTTAGAAAGCAGTGAAAATAAGTCACTTTTATTACTTTGGAAATATGTGTTTTATTACATGGGCACCATCCATTATTGTTTCATTTACTGCATATATCCGGAAATGTTTTCAACTTTTCTCTCATTGCCACATTTTTTAATGTAAAATATAAACATACCTAAAACAATATAGAATTATGAATATTCAGTTCAGTCTTGTCTTTTGAATGTGGTAGAGAACAGAGTAAGTTTTATAATTGGAGTCCATCAGCTAAAACTATATGACAAAATATGAGCCATTTTTACCTTCTGCTGCTCTCAGAGAATGTATTAAAAATGAGCAGACATGGTAGACTACCTGGATGGTCAGAGCAACTTCCTTTTTTCTGTTTCTGTAGTTCTGATCTGTGCATATGGCACATATATTCTGACACATTCTTTCTCTATGCCTGTGTTCTTTGGGAATTAAAGCTTATTTTCATTTTCGTATCAGTAATGTCACTAGAATACGCATTTCATTTTTAAATTCATATATGCAAATCCATGTATTCAGATCAAGTTCCCAGTTACACAGAGTAATGGGAGACTACGATGTTTAGACAGTGGGAAAAATAGGTCCAACATTTTTTCTGAGTGTAGTCTGATCTATGGAGTGGCTCCCCATTCCGTATTAGTCAGGGCTAATTGGAGTCAGAAGTCATTAACAGTGCTTGGTCTGAGCTGGTTCATTTAGGTTGCCCTTAGCTGAGTGCTTAGTCCTAGTGTTCAAAAGCTCAAGACTGCTCATTAGCAGGGCTGCTCTCTGCTTTTTCCTGTTTTCACACTTGAACTGGTCTTTCCCTAACCCAGCATGCTGGAGAGCACGGCATATAGACCACAGCAAGTCATCCTCCATCTAGACAGGATTTTTAGCTGCAGGTCAAGACTGGCCCTCCCAGGCTAGTTCTGTAGGTATCAAGGTATTGTGCTACTGGACTAGGTTCTGCTGCTGGAAAACATACTCTGATTATTCTTCTTGCAGGCAGCTTGGCTACAGCCTGTGCTAGGAAGTCTGCCTCTCCTGCAGAAGCTGTTCAACTATTTGTTGGCTGAAAATAGTAAAAGAAGCAGTGTAACTGTTTTCAAACTATATCTAAACCACTAAATTTAAACTGAAGAACCTGACCAAACCTGAAATAGCTGATGCAGTTTCCTGGGGTATCTGTGGCATAAACCTTCATACTCCACCTTTGGATGATTGACTTGGTTGTACTTTGTCTTTTCTGTATTGGTTTAGAAACATGAATGTATCTAAAGTCTCAAGAAACATTGGGATTTCTTTGTATGTCCCTTCTATCACAAAGACCCTAATGTAAATAATTGTGAAGCACTTTGTGCTAATATCTGTAAATAGAGCATGTTACTGTTCTCACTCTTCTTCATCCACAGGAAGGGATTTTCTTTATCCCAGTTGTTTTCTTAATCCACAGGAACGTGTGGCCAAAGGGGGAAGGATTAAAGATCATGGCTGAAGAATCCATACATTTGTAACCCTGCAGGGTACTGGCAATTCTTGTAATTCAAAGCAGCTGTTCCTTTCCTCCAATTTTTAGAAGAAATGAGGATCACAGCTATATGAAAGACAAAGAAACACAATGTAATCTAGCTGCTTTTTCACCCAGTCATTTCCCCCATGTCCAAATTCAGTTCTGCTCTGCTGGCAATTGTTGTGCTAATAATCATGTTAGTTTCTAAGCATCACCACATGCATTAAAAAGTAGTACTCAATTAGCAATTCGATTTGAATTAATCAAGTTTTTTTGTTAACTCAGAAAAAGACATAAAGATTGGATTAGTGTTCATTTTAATTTCCTTTTCCTTTGTGTTTAGAAATAGATTTTGTGCCATTCAGTGCATAAGAGATTTTCTTTCTTAGAACAACTGTGTATGTATGCAGCAATTGTTTTAGTATTGGTTAAAGCAATGAGTATGCTTGGGTTTAAAATATTTACCATGCAACAGGTTATTAATATGTCAGAAATATAGTCCATTAATTATGCTAGGCTAGAATTTTAAAATATTTTTCTTAAAATTATCACTAAAATTTATTAAATTTTTATATAAAAATATGGGTGATTGTGACTGTGCACTGCTGCATACATATCCCTTTGGAAATGAGAGAGGACTCAGGAATGCCATGAAGAATTAGCATTCCACAAATTGTTTTCTTATTCTTCTGCCTTTCACTCCATTGATTTTTTTCTGACACCGTTCTCTTCTGCTATTTATGTAGCAGGTACTAGAATTTGTGTCTAAATGTTAAAAATGTTGGTGTGATTAAAATAAAGTAACCATTTTACATTTTTACTGTTTTTGTTGGGAGAATAAAGTAACAATGCAAAAACTGTTTCACAGGTATAATTTTTTTAAGAGTTGCAGAATAGAAAATAGTCACCACAACCAAGTTAGTACCTGTGAAAATGTATTGTTGAACTCTTAAGGACAAACACATGACATGCTTAATTCAGCTTAATTTGTTAGTGCATCAAAAGTTTTTAACAGCATTGCAGAGTGTAAGGGAGGAAGAGTTGTCAGAGATTATCTCGTCCATTTCCAAGCCATAGAGTTACCTGTCACTCCTGACAGGTATTTGACCAGTCAGTCTTAAAAATGTCATGTTATAGAAACAGTTTGGAAACAGCAGAAATGCAAAAAATGTCTTTACCGTTAGGAATCACGTCTGATTGACTCTTTTTTTTTTTTCCATGTGAAGACAACATCTGCAGTTAGTCTGATGCTTGCAGAAAATTTTGGTCTTTGCTTGGAAGAGTATATACTTTATGTATGACCGGTTTCCAGGAGGTATTAGATGGACATATGCTTGTGCACGTATGGGATGTGTATGGTACTTGGAATTTCCAGACCCAATCTTAAATGTCATGTAAGGGCTCTGATGGCACTGAGTCCAGAATATCCCCAAAAACTGTTTGCTGAGCACATTCAAACCTGTTACATAGTATATGAATACATATTTCTCTCTGCAGGATCCCAGATTCAATAGTTAAACAATTAATTACTGAAAATTTCCTCCCCACAGTGGAAATACGTAAAAGTTATATTTTTTTCTCTAGTATGTTGTATTCCCTCCCTGTGGTTTTTTCTTTTCTTTTTTTTTTTAAATTTAATTTTAGCTGAATAGTAAAAAATGTGGAGACAGAGAAGGAAAGAAATGAGAATAACCAGAGGTCTACAGAACATGACCTAAAAAGTAAGATTGACATGATTTTAAGTGTAGTGTTCAAAATTGGACCTAGTTACTCCAACTGAGAATCTTATTGGTACCAAGTAGAAAGAATACACAGATCTTCAGAATTATTCTCTTCTTTACACACCCAGTATCACATCTACCTTTTCATAACACCATGGTATTGTAGTGTCATATTCTGTTTCTGATCCAGCAAAATCCCCATATATTTTGCTGCACAGCTTCTGTCACCTGTCCTTCTCTAGTCTGTGTGTTTGTATGGTTGTTTCTCCTTGCTCATAGAACTTTGCATTTTCCCTGTTTAAACTTCATCAGTTCTTTTAGTTTGTCCAGTTTCTCAAAACTTTCTTTGACACCAATTGTCACTTTCATTGACACAACTCTGTGTTTGATGTATATGCTGCAATATGATATATGATGTGAATGTGTCACAGCCTGGGCACCTTTAATAGGCACTCTATCTATCCATTATGCAGATTATCATTGTAATTCAGTGACAACATTGAGTGGTTTTGCAACAAGGTCAAAAAGGAGCCTGATAAATTGTGCTCGCTACCCATTTTCAGTTTAACAAACACTCAAAGCAGTTACCAAGTTGAGTACAATTTCTTTGGTCAATTATTCAGCCAACTGATAGTGATTTTGTCTAGGTCACACTTTCCTAGCTTTCTTCTAAGATGTCATGAAAAAAATTGTCAAAAACCTTGCTAAAACCTACATTTGTAACATCTACTTCTTCCTAATGCACAAGAGATGTTACCACCTTACTGAAAAAGATATATTGGTTTAGCCTGTTTTTTTTCCTGACAGTTAATTTCTTGTTAGTTATTACTTATTTTATTGGTAACTTTAGGGTTTTATGCATAGTATACCAGTGGAAATACGTTGTCTTTTTTTTTTTTTAAATAGACTAGCATTATGCTGTAATCATAAATGTCTCTAATAAAGAAGATTAATTAAACACTGTTTGCAAATGCCACTAGAGAGCTCTATATTTCATGAAGACAGAAAACTTAATTCTTCTGGACAGCAGTATGACAAAACAGAGCTAAACAAAAGATCAGTATTTTTATTTTATTTAAACCTACTTTTTTTTCTAAAGACTTTTAGATTCCTGCTGGAAGTCAAACCCAACAATTTAGGTTTCGCTTTTCCGAAAACAGAGTATATCTCAATTTTACAGTATTGATGGTTACCAGTGAAGAGAAAGACTGTGCAAGTAAACAGGATAAGAATGAAGACAGAAGTTTTCTTCATGGCTGGGACACAAATTTCCAGAGGTGCTTTTGCTCAATAATAAAGGTAGATGAATACTGGAAAAAAATCTTAATTGGACTTTTCCCCTTAGCTTTCCTTTTCAACTTTGTTTTTTATACAAGAAAGCAGAATTTGTTTCAACAATCAATCTGATGAATGGGGAAACTGAGGTACTAGTTTATAAGGAAAATGTGAAAATAAACTGGATCAACTGATGGAGACTTCAGAAAGATTTGTAAAATACTGGACTCTAGAATCAAGTGATTTGAACAAGAACCATTCAAATGAATAAATATCAACCTAACTCCTTTTTAAATATTTGGGATATTTTGAATATTCCAGTTTCATAGATGTCTTCGAAAGGTAAGTATCTGTCTTTCTCCTTATCTGAAAGAAGTCTCTCTGAGACTTCAAGGCATATGAAAATGATTGTTTCAATGTGTTGGAGAACACTTTTCTCCATGATCTTCTCACAAAATTATGTTCTTTATATCCTTATATCCTTAGGTAGGCCCTTTTTGTTCCTCTCCTATGGATAGCAAAAGTGGCATTGAACTTGCATCCCAGCCTCTTCTAGTCAGGATAATTCTGTTCTTCTAAAGTTGTCCTACTCAAAAGAGAAAAAGCAGTATATAATATTGCTTTTGAAAATTATTAGCTATTTTCCAGGTGGAGTAAAAGCTATCACAGAAAATGTATTTATTACTCTCAGATTAGTAATGAAATACTGTAGTTTTCTGTGTTCAGCTATTATGTGAATGGACCAGGTTTTATTTATGGACAGGTTATAGCTTTACAGTTTATATAACTGCTTTAACACTCTAGGTTATGTTTCACTGATCTTTGAACAGTTTCTATAGCAGGTCTGTCAATTATTTTTAGCTTGATGTCCATGGAATTCAGTTCAGACATTTCCAACAGGTTTCCTTTCTTGATGGGCAGTGAGATCTGGCACCGGTTGGTATCAGCTCTCTTTTTGATCTTTTTTTTCCTCTGTCAGCTCCACCTGATTTACAAGTTGTTGTTAACAAGCAGTCTTTTGAGTATGAGGTTCAATACTGAAAATGTCAAAAGGAGTTTTAAGTTTGAAATGTCCATGCAGTTTGACCCTTCTCTCTCTTTACTTTTATTCCTTTGATGTGGAACAGGTGAACTGGTTCTCTTCAGTAACTGTGCACTGACTGTTCAGGGCACAAGAAGTGTGTTCATGTATGCCAGGACCGGAGTGCTCTCTTAAAGTAAGTTTGAGAGTCATTGTTAGTGGTTTTCATGCCATGCTACACTGCAGTCACTGCTATTGTGGTGTCTTGGACATAAACTCAGTCCAGTACTGAAGTATAAAATGACCTTTTCCCACCTGAATTTAAAGGGAAAATCTTGGCAAGCCATCTCTTGTCTTGTTAAGTTATAGATTTGGGAATAGAACAAAAGATGGGGAAGTAGTTGAAGCAGACCATTATGCAGGCAGTGGTCTGTGTAGTCGGTGCTCGGGGATGCCGTAAAGTTTCTGAGGAGAAAGGATTTCTAGTGCATTCACTCTGCTGTGTCCTGATAAAGGCAAAACACTTCATGGGAAAAAGTTTGAAAGAATGTTAGATACAGAAAAAATTGTCTTATTCAGACTCAGTAAGAATATAAGTATTTAGGAATGTGTTGTCTCCTGAAATTGCTTTAATATTAAAGATACTAATTCGTTTAATCTGGTATATTTATACAATTTATCTCCATCCTTCTTTATTGTGCTTTACTTTGATAGGATAGCGTAAAAAGAAACACTAATTTATTTACATACAACAGAAATAACAGAAATAATATGTGAAGATGTGGAACAATAAGAGATCATAAAAAGTCTTCCTTCAAAATATGTTGCATTATAATAGAAGCAATAACAGGGATTGGGGATTTCTATTCTTTCCAGAAAAACTATAAGCATCAACAGCAGCAGAGGCAGAATTTTATATGCATTAAAGAACCCTGTGCTACAAACAAGTTGCGACACTTAAATGTTACAGGCAAATAATTTATACACCATGTTTTGATTTTCTTAGCTCTGCTTTGATAATGCCAGTCACAATTTGGTCATTTCAGCCTTGGTGTCTCTCTGGCATCGCATCACATCACATCAAGTTCACTTCATATTTTACTACTATCTTGACTGTTACGCAGGTTTTGCACTGTCCAGAACTGGACTGCTGTTTGTTATCTAAGATGGAAGACAGCAAATCTACCAATGCTTGTTCCTACCTTTGTCCAGTCTGTTATTTTTCCTTTGTTCAGTGTTTGCTTCTGCTCTGTCATTTGTTTCATTTTTCTCACTTTCAGTGCTTGTTGTGAAAAGATTGTCATTAGGAACAAAACTGTATATGTAAAGGATAGAAATAAATTGTTTAGTTTCAGAGTTTGAAAGTCTTGCTCTAAATTTAGAATCAGTGACTGAACCAGGTACTGTGCAGTCCTGGACTAACAGCTAAGTCTAGTTTTATGTGTGTATGCACAAGTGGCACTTCAATTTTTGGATTTTCTAGTGAGTGCTGGAAAGGGACAATATTTAACATTTCCTTTTTGTTCTTTCTTGTCAGAAAAATTATGAGAAGTTGAGTCTGCATAGTAGCAGCCGTGGAGTGGAGCAGCCAGTTGCAAAAGTGAATTTTCAGAAAGTACTGAAATTCCAGTTGACAGTTGTCAGTCTGCACATGGAAAAGATGAGGAAAGAACATATGAAGCAATCCCAGTAGAAGGTCACAGGACTATGGAGAAAGGTAGACATTAGCAAAAGAAGCATCAGGGGGGCTATCATGCTGGTTAGAGGTGGGTTAAAAGCTTCTTTGCTTTCATTTTTGTGAGAAGGTATTTTCTCTGAATTAGACAATGAGATGGCCATAGTGGACAACACAAGCAGCTCCAGTTCAAGTAATTTGAAAGAGTCTGCTATTGGTAACATTCTTTAAGAATGAAGTGTACATCACTTTCTAACAGTATGCAGGTGTTTAGCCCAATAAATGAGGTTATTTCATTATTTGTCACAAGTTCACAATCTGTTGTGTTACCTAAGTAAAGAAAATAACTGTGTCTCTGTGACAGCCCTGTCCAGTTTAACACATTTGGTATCACCAAGACTTTGTGTAGCCTTCCCCCATATTTTGCAGTAGCAGCTATGAAAGCTGGAATATTATTGGGCTCCTTGAGAAAGAAGGTGGTTTTAAATTTAAACATAAGATGACTAATATTGATAAGAAACAGATGGAAGAGTGTGAAAAAGAAAGTTGAAAGAGGCAAGCTTTAACTGTCTGGAAGAATTGACTGAATGGAATTGAAGGAATGTGTGGATTTTAATTAGGGCAGGACTATGTGACGAAATACAGCATTAATTCTGCCTGTAGTTATTTATGGTAATCAAATAGGAAAGCACCTATGTATTATCTTAAGTGTGTTATCTTAAGTAACAGCTTTTTGGGATTATATTTCCAATTTGAAAATTTAAAGAAAAAAAGAAAACAAAAAACCCTAGCTCTAACCGAGTTACTTGCTAAATTGTGAGCTATCATTATATACTTATTAGATGCAATAGGATTCTGATTAGAGAAAATCAAAGTGCATTTTATACTAGAAAAAAAAAGACATGGATGTTACAGTTAAGCAAAATTTAAGATTTCCATTGATAAAATATGTGGGTGATATAAAATGTACTTTTAAAAGGTAAAAGGAATGTAGTTGTCTGAAGATTAACAAACATTGTTGCTGCAAGGTTCCAGGCTTCAAAAAACCTAGAATAACATTACTTTATCTGTTTGTAATCCTATTTGGTGGCTGGGTTTTCTTTCCTATTTTGGCCTAGGTGCTGAAGAAATATGACCTCTTTTTATTGAAATGTCTAGCCATTAGTAAAGGGCAAATAGATGATTTGATAGTTCAACTTAAAATTCATTAAAATTATTTGCTAATTGTAACTGGATAGCCTGCCATTCTGAAGGCTGGAGGACCTGTGGCTAGCCAGCCCTGAGATTGTTATCAAAGTTTCTTTAAAAGATAATAATTTTAAAAAGCACTTTTTTGGGTCACTTTCTTGTGCTGAGAGAGTAACAGGAGAAGGCTACAGGGTACAGGGAAACCTTGAGTAACTGTGGGAGGGGACTGCATTGAATGAAGCCCTGAAGGAAAAGCAGCTTTCAGAGACAAAGTTCTGTTTTGTGTTACTACTGAAGAATAATACATTGTGTATCTCACAGGAATGTAATTCTTTGTGGGCTAGTTCAGCATTGTACACAGATATTTGAAGCCTTTGTGTAGTTTGTAACTTGCCACACCCAAAGCATTAATGGTAATGATTTCCTTGTAGTTAATTGTTCTTTGTCAAGATTTAGACATTAACAAAATATCAGCTTTTCCTAATATTTGAATATTATCATGCCATATTGCCATAGTTTTAATTAAATATTTTAAGTGGAAAGATCCAGCCAGTTCCTATCAGTCCCAGTAACTTTAATCAGCATTTCAAAAGTCATTATCCATTTTTCTCCCAGCACAGAGTCTAATTATTGTATAGATACGTTAGGATTGCTTTTTCAGAAAAATAACTCTGCAGTCTTACATTCTTAGATCACCTGTAGTTTTTATTTAATGCTGAAGTCAGTGTTATAGATCAGCTGTAATTAATGCTAGCAAATGTTTCCACTTTTCAGGGGTAAAGAAAAGATAGCTTTAAAAAAATAATTATAAATTCAGGGTAATTGGATATTACTTGAGATATGCTCCATTCATTAATAATAAGTGGCTAACAGAGTTTGAATTATCAGCAATGGTTTTGTCAAGCACGTCAGCATTACAGGGGAAAAATGTGACCAACTTTGATCTAGCTAACTTGGAAACTGCCAATGTGAAGATGAGAGTTTTAGTTTCAGGTATATTGATGAGGATCGTGAAGGGATTTGTCTAATCGTGCTGTCATCACATCGTTCTCAGAGAAAACGTGATCATTCTAATTTAAAACTAGGGTGGTATTTTATAAAAAGGTGTGATATGCTGAGCTGTTCAGTAGCACAGAAGCTGGTATGGATTTGTCAGTGTAATAGGAGTAAGCTTTTTTTATAGTCCAATATTGTCATAATATTTTTAATGCTTTTGCATACTCAGTGTTTTTCAATTATGCTTTAAGAAAAGGATTATTCTTCTTAGACTAGACAACGTATTTCTGCAAGACCAGCTCCTTTAACAACTCCCGAGATTGCCAAGTGCAGGGCGTGTATATTCTGGAATAGTTGTTCCTGGTACTTGAAATGATTAATCCTACAGGAACAAGATTCTGCACATTTCAGAGCATAGAGGCAGCAGTGACAGATGCATTTTTCTTTTCCTGAAGTCATTATAATTTCAAATTTTAAAGATTGTCAGAGGATAGGGACATACTGAGTCAAAAATCTGTGAAGAGTGATGGGATGGTAATAGTTTATTAGTTGCAGGTTTTTTCTAAGTTTAAAATTACGAGGTTCCCAACTTTACCTTAACTTAGTCCTTTTGAAGGGTTTTTACTTGCATTTGGTTTACAGTGTAACCATACCTTCACTTCTGTTGGTAAAAGCAAATAGCAGGAAAATACGTAATATGTCTTAATGCACAGTAGTCCAGTAGAGCTGGTATGTCAGTTGGGTGAGAGTTAAAAAATTTACTCTTTGTCTGGGAATGCTCTTTTGGAAAATAATTTTTGTTTCTCTTAATCATGTTCATTTACACCACAATCAGGACAGTGTTATAAATGCATTGAAAGACAGTTCTGTGTAAAACATGTTATTAGAAAACCCTGGTCCAAGGGCTCTATGTACGTGTCTTGTAAAGGGCAAGACTTCCTCCCAATAAAGAGGTAGTATGCAATAGATACTTTTCTGAATTGCTCAGCCTTTTCAAGAGATTAAGAAGTCTCAAAACATAGTCCTGTTGTTCTGCTGTATCTTGCTTAAAAGTTTTTCTCTAACCTCATAATTTATGTTTCCACTGTTTGGAGGAATCTCTACACCTATATATCTTGTGACCAATGAGCAAAGACATTGATATTCAGGATTCCTTTCCTGAATTTCTGCAACCCAATAGTATTCAAAGTCACCATGTAATGAAGACACCACAGATCTGCCTGAAAGATATTCTAGTGCTGTAACTCTAAAAGGGTCTCCTACATCTTTCTTTGAGAAATGCAACTGGTGTACACAGTGCCAGGACTTGAGGACTTGAGTCTTGTGCAGGTAATGCTCGTATCCAGTTGAATAATTGGGGATTTCTAGAACTAGGATCCTCTCAAAACAGGAGCTCTGCGTGTTATGTGTAGCAAGTGATTCGACTCATCATTTAGGTCGTGACTTTAGGTCATCACTTAGCTCCAAATTTAACTACTTTTGAGGACAGCAGCAAAGACAGTATGGAATAAACCCCCATTCAGTATTGTCATTTGTTTTCTGGAGCCCGTAATTTGGGCTACATTGCAGGCAGCTACCCTGTATCTTGAAAGTTCTGTGGTCACAGATCTGAGCTTTTTTTTTTTTTTTTTTTTTTTTTTTTTTTTTTTTTTTTTTTTTTTTTTTTTTAGTTCAGACCGGATATATTTGATGGATATGGTGATTTGAGAAGACATTTCCTCTTTATATAAGATGATTAGATAGTTCGGTAAGTTTTTGAAATAGGATTGTCTGACATCTGCTATATATGGTTTTCTGTTTTCAGATTGTGAGGAGAAAGTTAGGGAATTTCTTGAAAATTATTATTGCACCAAGAAACCCATCATTTGCACAATGGGCTGTCTGTGAAGAGCTTTGGCGATCATAGTGTTTTGTAGGTTTGCTTTTCCTGAGTTGTCTAAGATTCAGATTTCTCTTGAGACCTCAGGTTAATGGGATTTTGTTGAAGACATCAGCCAAGACCTGGTTTTCCTGTATGATGCCTGAGCTAAGTTTAACGTATATTTATGTCAACTTCTGTTGCTGTACATGGAGTCACTGCTAGCAAGAAAAAAGCTGAGCTGTTTGTGCAAAACAGCTTAATTAACCTGGTTGGGATTGTCCATTCCTGTGTACAGTGATTTGAAGGGCAGCTTACTAAGAGTATTTTGAATAAATAAAGGTAATTTAACCTTTCTCCTGAAAGATCGTTGAGCTGTCGTTCAAAAAACCACTCCCTTTGCTTCCATTTCATTAAAGGAGATGTATTGAAGTTTTCTGCTAATACAAAATCTTGATTCAATTTTCCTGCCAGGCTGATCAAACTTGGAAAGGTTTTCAGAGTTGTTTTTTTTTTTTTTTTTTTTTTTTTTTTTTTTTTAGATACCATTGAAGTGAAAGATACAGCCAAAGCAAAAGTTACTATCTCCTCAGGTTTTTCTGTTCTCATATCATGTTATAAGCTCTTTCCTTGAAATTGCCTGTTTAGGTGCCTGCAAGAGCAGAACACTAAACTTCATATTAAAATGTATTTGTATGATTTTTACTGATGTCAATACATGTTAAGAAGTTAAAGTCTTAGAAATTGCTCTAATTACATCAGCTGTTAAAGGCCAAAGTAGCAGTCAGGGAAATTCTTTATGCCTCATTTGGTACATTTTTTTATGTCCTCAAAGAATCTTTATAGGGCTATTCAGAACAGGGAGGCTGATGAGAATTAAAAGCTTTGGCTTTTGTGAGTCTTTCACATTCTAACAAGAGTGGGCACAAAACAGAGATGGAGGGTTTGTATTTCATTTTCCTTGAGATCATCTTGAACTGAAAAATGCCCTCTTGCAAGGCATTTGAACAAAACATATTGCCTTGCTCTCCCTATCCATGTCAAATGAGTAGCCATGGTAAAAGGAAATGCAGTCCCGGTAACCCTGAGCTGGACATCAGGATACACTGTGTGCTCTGTGATTTGTGTGAATTAACTTGCCCACACATCTGTGCTGTTTCTTACTCCCTGGTTGGCTTTGTATGATTAGCATAACTCATACACAGAAGACTAGGGATTATCAATAAAGTCATTAGTGTTCCCTAAGTGTGTGGATACACGTGTGAGTGTGTTTTTTACAATGATTTTTACATGTTTGAGTCTCCTTGTGTTATGTTATTAAGCAAATTATTTTCCTGTGTTTTCATCGTGAGTAATGTAATGAGACTCCTCTCTCAGATCTAGCTGCTCAGTGGGTCTCTAGCACAATAATAAGCAATAAAAATAGGTCTAAAGGATGTTTGCTATTGTTTAGTGCTTTTCTGCATCATGATTTCTTTGGGGTTTTGGTTTCATTGGTAAGTATTTTCCTAACTTTAGCATATGAATCAGAAAATATTGCATCTCTGCTGTGTACAGTGAGTGGTGAGACAGACTCTTTGGTGTGAAATATCATGCACTTGTAAATACACTCATAAGATGGCAGATTAGCAAGTCAAATGTGGTGAGTCATCAAACTGATCAAGCAAATTTGGATATGAGCCCTTTACTGATAAGAGACCATTTATTTGAAACAGCCAAAAGGTATAGTATTTCAAACCCAATTTTGTGTATGAATACTTGGAAAGGAGATGGTTTTTTTATCAACTTCTAGCCAAGACCTGTATTCACACTTAGCCAAGTGGCTTTTGTTACAGATTTTCTTGCATATATTCACATTATGTATTATGGTATTTGTTGCGACAGAGTGTCTGAGGTTGTAACTCAAAATCCTTACCCCAAAGCAGCATGATTCATGTTCACTCAGAACTTCTACTTTTGTATTTGTGTTACTGTGTCTGCATCCTAAGCAGGTGCAATAATATTTCTCATTTCCTTTACTTTCTAGGCAGTGGACACTCTCTTTTTTCTATTTTTTCTGTCTCATTAACAAAGTTAATTGAAGAGCTTTTGCTTCTATGAGGGCCTAGTTTATTTGCTATTATGTAATTCAGCTGTTCTTATCAAATAGTCTTTCGTGCTAGCTACCACAGAATTTTGATATCTGTTTTGCTAAGCAAAGCATCAGCAAGGATTAAAACTTTGTTTCTTTTTCTTTCATTCTCGCTCTGCCTGTCTTCTTTTTCGGGAGACAGATTTGGCCGAAAGATACATAATTTCTTTTGGTTTTAAAGTGAATTCAGTCTGACAGACGAAAGCCTCCTTCAGGATTTATCTTTTCAAATTCAGAGGATCTCAGAAAAGTAGGAAAGATATTTCAGAGTCCAACACAAAAGTAGTTTGAACACGAAAAGATTGAAGACTCTCAGAAATGTGCTTGCTCTACAGTTGCTCTAGAACTGATATAACTGCTGTAACAAGACCAACAATGGGGAAACCACTTTAAGTTTGACATAAAATGTTTTTTTTTCTTATCTGCTGTTTGAGTGATTAGATGTCTCTGTTTTTGTTTAGTGATAACGTTTTTGATGTTACTAGTGTGGAAAAAAATCTCATGTAGACAAAGATGCAGGTGTTTTATTAAAATACATTAATTGTATGGGAAAATTGTAAGTATATCCTAATCTTTCTACTCAGACTTTCAGTTAGCAGCATTATCTTTTCATTAAACATATGCTCAGTCAAAATGAGATACCAGAGTTGTCTCAAATTACCATCCAAATTACCACGAAAAGAATGGTTTTACAGGAATGATTTAAGACAAATGCTTTAGACTAATATTTGCTTTAAGGCAATGCTTTCCAAGTGCATAAATAATAGATATCATCAAACTTGACCTTTCCTTCTACGCATGTTTTATCAGTATGCAATAAGTTATTTCAATGTTTACATTCAGTTTTGTTGCTGATTAGATGTTGGACCAATAACTGCTCATACTGCTGTCTTCAAGGTCTTGACTTCAGTAGGATTGTTTAGGAAGTAAGGTATTGCATATGTTATTGCATATAGATGCCAATGGAATGCTAGCTCATGGAATGATGACAGTAAAACTCTGGTGGACCATCAAAGGTCCTCTGAGAAAGTGGGCAAATGTTTTGTCTCTTTATCCAGGCTAGGGACAACGTTGCAGCTACAGTGGTAGCAGTAACTGTAACAATTTAATGCAAATCCATATTCTGTGGACATCTAGCCAGCATGTGTTGTTACTTTCTGTGAAATTCTGAAATTGTTTATTGAAATACTGTGTGGGGCTGAGATTGTAAGTTATGATGCAAGCAAATCTTTGCTACATCAAACAGCAACTTGACAGTCAAGTGGGGGTTTGGAGTTTGTTTAAGGCTGTTTTCTAAAAGTTATTGTAATACCATGTCTGGGAATAGAAGATATTAACATGCATGTTTTGGGTTTTTTTTAAACAGAGGATAATGTTTATGTGTTTATTTCAGGTATAATTAAACGAAGTTTTAGTGCTCCTGAAAGACAACCTCAGATAAGGTAGCCGTGATTTGTGATTTTAATATAAATTATATAATTGATCACTGTTACGATCAATTCCAGTTGGTTGTTTCACAGTGGAACAGTTCTGCAATTGCCTTCATGAAACATGTCCTTGGTTACCTTTACAGCTTTATTTTATCTCAGCCTATGGCACTCGGTCTGCTTCAGGATATTGTTAGAGGGTGTTCATACACAAAAGCTTTACATGCTTGCTACTTAAGCTTAAACTGGTATTAGTTGGTTAGCCAAATTCTTGGCTTGTGTTTTTAAGCAGGTGTTTTTCCACAGAAAAATGTGCTTACGTATTTGATAGTGTATATTGTAGTAGTGTAGAGTCTTGTCCCTTTGAACTCCTCTAGATCTTCTAAACACAGACACCCATTTCTTGAATTTGGAGGCCTCATTTCCTTCAAAAAGGAAACAAACAGAAGCAGAATATGTCACACCATCCCTCTTCTAAAGGTCTTCTTTTTCTTCTGTTTCTTCAGTAATGCATCAAACACATTCTTGACCATTATTTTTTCTGATGTCTTTGGCACTACCCTTATTCACAAATTCTGTTGTTTCTTCATTTCTGCTTTTCTCTCATATCTGGAAAAAACTCTTAAAATCACTCTTGGCTGCATCTGCCTCCTGAACAATTTTTTCATTTTACCTTTAACTTAGCTAGGTAAGTATTTATAATGATAGCATTGTTTCTTTTCCTGTGTTTCTTCACAGACCCTGTTTGATTCAAATGAAGTATTTTATTTTTGCTTTCAGAATGGTTCTTAGCATAACACCATCCAGTCTCCCACTTACCACTTCCTAGCCTTACATCTTTAGTCCAGTTGCAGTCAGTAATGGCAGCCTCCTCATGCTTGAGCACTGAAAAAATGACATTTTCTTTCTCTTTGTAGAAATTCACTACTATACAAATCTCCGCCTCTCACATAATCATTAGCAAAGCTATTTTCTTGTCTTACTTTTTAACTACTCCTTGAAACTGTAGTTTTCCCTACTGTCACAAAAATGGATAAAATTCTTGCCGTATTTGGGCTATTGTGGCTGCCATCCATCAGGACATTATGTTGGTTCTTTCAGTTCCCTGGTGTCTGTACCCATCTGTTATTGCTTATCTCAGCTAGTGAAATCTATAGGATGGGAAAGTATTTGTCTGGAGTTTAGAGAAGGATCTAGCATCGAAACATGTAGACCTGCATTTCTGACATTGAGATATTGCTGTCCTGGTGATATAATATCAATTTTTCCCCACTTTACTAGTACTGAGCAGGGAAATAAACTTTTATTTAGTAGAAGTCATCCTATTTTGGACATGCAGAGTAAATCATCCTTTATGTGACTTACAAAAGCACAGTTGTAAACTAGTGAATTTGGACAGATTTCCTTTAGAGGAAACATGAGAAGGACTCAGGGAATACTGATATTCTCTCTACAATCGTTGATGCCAAACACAATTAAAACTTCTTTTCTTTTTTTTTTGTTATGATAGAGATTATGTTGATGGTTCTGGATCAAGACTGTGACCAGGTAATTTCGTGCTTGCAAGAAATTCAAACTTTAACTTAAATTAAACATAACAATTTCCAAGTTTTCGAACATTATTGCATTATTCTCCTGTTGCATATAGAGTGTTTCCTCTTTTATTTCTTCATCTTCAATGCCTATTGATCTTCTTTTGAGAGCACTTTTATTCACACGCAGATTCTGCGCTAAGAAAATAGAGTGTTTGTTTGTGATGAGGTGGCAGTCTCATAGCTCTTTGCATGTTTTTATCTAATAATTTTACTTTAAATGTTAGAAAAAGAGGTATTTACATTTTACATACAAATATGTTATCTGAAATACCATTAAGGTGCTTCTTAAAAATATGAATGCCAATAGTAAACCAATAAGATCTCATGTTAGTGGTCATTATCCTGGATAAACCTCTGCTGAATGAAATTGAAATTTCTCCTGTGAAACGAATATTGCATGGAGCCCTTGTTAATTATCATGTATTTATTATACATCATGACTGAGGAAACAAGTTTTCCGCTTGAACTACTTTTCTTTTTTATTGAGAAGTTTCACAAACTGTAAGTTGCTAAGCTGTGGTTTCAGAATGCATATAGTCTGAATAAAATAATACTTGAAATAAAATTATTTTCAGCAGCTGAGCTGTCGATCTTCACGAAAAATGCTTATTGTCTGCACTAAGTTCTATTTTACAGCTTTTAATATAAATATTGTATTAAAAATTTTAATTATGCCGTACGAATCCACATTTGATGTCAGCTTTCGGTAGTTTCAGTGCTGTTTACTGAAGAATGCCATCATAATAACAACACAGTTTAAACCCACTATCCAACCGTAATGTCTGAAAGCTATAACAATCTACAGACAAATACTTTAGCCTTTGTTGATATTTTCAGTTCTGTGAGTAATTTGAGTAAATCCATTATCTTTTGTCAGTGAGGTTTTCCTTTTGGATAAAACTCTAAAAAGCTTTGGTCAAGTCTTCAGCAGCCTATTCACACATGCATGCCCTCATCCTCCACATAATGCTGTACTTCTGTATTTAAAAAAAAATCCCAAACAAGGAACTTGGAGTGGTCTGGAGTGTATGGACGTCATGGGAATTCCTAAAGTCTTTGAAGCACACAGACACTACAAGTAGACATTAAATCTGGTCCTCCTAGACTTTTAAGTCATATTGTTGCTGTCATACTAGAAAAGAGAAAAAGCTCCGTAAGTTGAATAACAGGGAAATCCAAATTATGTCCTTGCTGTTGTCATTCTAAACATGTTTGTATTCAGGGGAAAAAAAAAATTGAAGACCTACCAAAGAAAAGGCCCTGATTTATTTACTTTTGGTTTGTAATACAAGTCATTGACAGGGAAAGAGGAGAAAAATACCACAGAACAGGGAGCAGTGAAGAAGGTAACATTTCAAAGAAGTAAAGGTTTTATGAGTGTCCTAACAAAAACTGAAGACTTTTAGGTTATAACGGTAAGACCACACTATTTTTTGGGGGCCTTGAATATAGAAGTATTGAAACAGTTGTCACCTTGAGCAGAAGAACCAACTTACCAATTCTTCTTTAAGTGACTCAGAGGAAATACAAAGCTTCTTTTCTTCTTACTGATTGTTAAGAGAAGACCCAGGGAAAATATGTCAAACTGAATTTCACTTTGCTTTCTCAAGGCATCTGCCAAAAGGCAGGGCAACAAAAAACCCCAGCAACAGCAATGTTGTTGTCTTCCTGATCCTACTAGGAATGTGGCTTCCTGTGGTAGAGAAGGACATTTTCTGTATCACTCTATTTCTGTGAGAGCACTGTTCAGATCTGGATGGTCTTTAGACAGTACAACTTCTGAATAGCTTTCTTCTTGGTAAAGTAGCCAGCACAGAAATTCATCAGCAAAAGAGTGGTAATTGTTCTGTTGTGGACTAGCTAATGTTGCTATTTGGATTTCATCACCCTCTCAGTAGAATTTTTAATCTTGACACAAGATAAGTTTGGAAAAAGAAACCCCAGAAGTTTCTGTGGTTGTAAATTTGTACGTAAGACTTGATGATCCTCAGGGTGTTTCTGTGAGAGTAAATGTTAGAATATAGATCTAAATTAGCCTCTGAAGTGTAATTTAGGAGATAATTATATTTAAGAGAGGTACAGGGCTGCTGGCGAAGTTCAATACTTGGGCCAAAGCTCTTTGCTTGGCTTCCAGGTCTAATACTCAACTTGGAAAGATAATTTTGTGAACTAATGTTCTTTAGTGTTACACTAAGTGCTTTACAGTGGAAGTTTGGTGATAAGCTTTTATTTAATCTCTGGGCCTGACAATGTGTATGACTTTAATACACAAGATTAAAAATCCTAAACAAGAATGGATTTACCTCATAGAAATGATCCATGTCAGACATGTTATTATAATTCTTAGGGTAGAATGACAATAAATTTCATAACATTAAAATAGATAAAAAACAAATGTGTGTTAGTCTATGTAAAAAAAAATCAGTTTAGAAAATTCTGTTTATTGTATATTTATCCTTTTGAATAAATGTGACAAAATTTTAACAATTGTTGAGGTACATTAATACTGCTTTTCTCATAGAGTAATTTAGTGATTCAGAGAAAGGGATTTTCTTTTGAAACACATTATCACTTACATTGTCTAAATTTTTAATGTTTTAGATTATCCTTTTTTTGTTCCCAGCATTACTGGGAAAACAAGTCATGCATTTCATCTTGGTATTTACATCTACAGGTTTTAAACATTGTATGCTATTAATATACTAAGGTATTAAAATGAGCTGCCCTCCTGATTTTACTCTTGTCATCTACAGCGTTGGCAGGAATTGCTGTGTCACAAAGGAAGGCGCGTCAGATCAGTGACCCTGTTCAGCAGATTCTTATTCAGCTGCACAAAATTATCTTCATCATTCAAGTGTGCATTACTGTTGCTTCTGACATTCTGTACTTTTTAGTAATTTGTTTTTGTCAAAATGATGTTACTGCAAAGTGCTGCTAATTTAGTTACTGTTCTTTAAAAACAACAGAACTTGACATTTTTGCAGATGGCAGGATGCTTTAAAAATACATCATTTAAATAAAGACTAACTTTGAATATTAGTATGTGGAGGATGGCAATAATTGAGTCATATGAAAAAAAATCTGTGGCTCACCTCAGAAAAATTGATTGTACAGTAAAGTATTTTTACAACATTCTGTCATACCAGCAATATGACTGCTTAAGGTGACAATATCATATACTGACATGGAGAGTACATAAAATGCTTTCCTCTGTAGTAATAGTTTCTAAATAACTTTGAAGTTATATTTTAATTATCAACACATAGTAATACTTTCTTTGGAGTTTTAGTGCAATAGATAGATGAAATCCTGAATATGTTAACTATTTTTAAATTTCAGATATTTTTCAAATTTAAGGCGTATTTTAAAATTAAGTTCAGCTGCTCCATAGTGAAAGAGAGTTGAAGTTATTTCATGCTGATTCCAAAGCAAAAATGGAGCTGAGCTGATAAAAAATCTGCCTTGAACTCTCACCTAAAAATGTGATGGGAAACTCTTTATTCTGCAGAAACATGGCTACCATGCAACTATTTGCAATATTTGATACTATTAAATAAACATATTTTCATTTTCCAAAATGAAGTATTTACATTTGAGACATGATGTTTATCACCTCAGGGCTTTTGAGATTGATCAGCCAAATTTATTTGGTTTCGTTAAGAACAGAATAACAAAACTGAACTCGAGTGTGCCTTATACGTCTCTCTTTTGCTTTGTTTTTTCTTTTTCTTTTTAATTGTCAAGCTTATCAAAACAGGTAATACAAGAATTAAATTACCAGAGACAAAGGAAGCAAGCATTATTTAAAATAATTGGAAATCATATCCTTCTATCACCACAAATAAGGCAGTTCAGTTCTTACAAGGTATATTAGGAGTATGTCCAAGGTGCTCATTAGTGAGCCTATCCTCTCTGCTGAAGAAGGTTTTCTCAAGTGGCCTACTAATTAACATGAGTTATTGTAATGTGGATGCTCAAGAACTGAGAACTAACAGCAACACAAAAACTGGCTCAGAACTGACCACTGAAGCAGTAGCAACAGCTTTTCTCTAAATTCAGAGAAACCAGAATCCATACCTGTACTTGTTTACTGTTTCCATATGCCTCTTTTGCACTTGTTTATGTTCTTACAAATCTGAGGTTGAGTATTTTTTATAATACATAGCTGTTTTCTTAAACTCTGTTACATATTCCAGCTGACAGTTCTAAACTGAAGTTTGCAAGGGAGAGTTCTTGCCCATTAGTTCTTGGCTGCCAGCAGCCTTCCCTGTTTCCATGGGAACAAGAATCAGAGTGATCTCTGGAAAACAATGTAAGAGAAAGCTTTTTAAAAAGCATTATGTAAATCCTTGGCTTTTTTTTTTTTTTTTTTTTTTTTTTTTTTTTTTTTTTAACTGATCTGACAACTGATTTCATTAAAACAAAAGCTAAAATTGAACACTGTGTGGAGTGCCTGAGGCAACTCCAAGTTTCTCAAGCATTGGACTTGTTCTTTACCACTTCTGCTTCAGAATATCCCGGTATCCTCATGGCGCATTGACTGCACACAGTTGATTGCAGTGGTATGTAATCCATAGAATACGTTGTCGGCCTTTCCTAAGGCATCATTTTTTTTACTTGCTTATAGGCTAAGGAACATTCAACTTCTGACTTAAAGCAGATGTGTAAGGCCTTATTTGCATGAAAAAAGAGTTGTATCTGTCTGTAACAAAAAAATCCGTATGCCACCAGCTATCTGGTGAAGTCTTTTGTGCTTAGCATGTGACTTTGAACCCTGGTTTGTCAGAGCAAATCAGGGCTCCTGTGAGGCCAATAAAACCATTCTGGATTTATAGCTGTCCAAGAGCAGTGATTTGTTCCAGTGGGATAAATGTCTTTATAATGTGTACTATGTCGGTGTTTGAATGTGAATCATTAGTGGTCAATCCCTCCCTAAGTAGTCAAAAATCTTCCTGAATTCAGTGGAGTGGCACTTCATGAATTTACATCAATGAAGTGATTATAAAGTGTATACTAAATGGTAGAAAATCATAGCTTTTCAAACAGTGTCTGCAGATATAAGCAACTGTGTAAAAACAGCATAGACGATAATTTCAAAAGGGTAGTACATACCACAGAATGGTTGTCAGACTGGGTTGGTGTCGTTGCAGTGACCAACAGCTGAAACTATACATTTACTGTTGGAGCATAAAAATTATTTTAAAGGAAAACACATTCTTTGGACTCTATTGAAGACTTTAAGCACAACAGAGTATTATTTTTGGGTGTTTTGTTTGGGTTTTTGGTGTTGTCTTTCTTTGTTTGTTTGTTTTTGTAAATATAGATGAAAAATGTGTTCTTTTTCAACCAAAAAGATAAAGGAGGAAAAAGTATACAGAATTGGTTATGCTTTATAGACAAGTGAAAGGTAAATTACCTCCCTCAGGATGCTTCAAGCAAAAGGGATGCTCTGAATTGTATTAAGACCCATAAGTACCTTAAAAAAGCCTGTTGAAGCCATTCTATACACATTGAATGAAGGGCTAAGCTTCTTGATATTCCATTAATTTCAGATGGAGTGACTCATTATAACCAACATGAAATCTAGTCTAATGTTCTATGTGCTTCATCTGTAGAAAAATGTCCCAAATACTAACACTTTAAATAGGGAAGCAAACCTGGTACTACCAGTGTTAGGCTTTTAATGATGTTTACCTTCAAGACTAAAGGAACTGAGTTGTATGATAAGCCAAGCCTAAGAGAGTGGGCAAACGAAGGAGCCTTATTATAATATGCCACTAAGTCAAGTCTTGCACTGTTGTTTTTCACCATGCTACTAGATACCAATGTTTCCTTTTGCAGTGTAGCTACATTTTTCAATATTGGTTCTTCTGAATGGCTCATTTTCATGGACTGTGTAACTGAATGGTGAAAACACGTTGCTTTGTTTCATGTAGCTTCCTCCAGCTTTGCAATGCAACTTGAAAAGGAGAACCATGAGAGATTCAGGAAGTCCCTCTTCAGTCAGCAGAGCAATCCTTGTAATATGAAATCAGAAATCAAAAATGTGTGGTACACCATTTACTACTTGTGGTCAAGTTTGTCTGTCTTTCTATTCAATCATGCTATTGATATTAGTGTCACAAAAATACAAGTGTACTTCCTTGGCATCTGTGTACTGTGGGAGACTGAAGTTAAGATATTTCATTTATTAATTGATGATAAAGCAGTTATTAGATATATTATTGTACCTAGAATTTGATGACTAAGGTGACTTATTATCATTCACATAATTCTCCTCTGTAACTGCGTTTGATTGTCACCTACTTCCACTGAATTATGGAATCTTCTATGTCATTGTTTGCTACAAAACAGACTGACCCCAAATGCTGGATCCTTCCTTTGCTTCTGTAATAATAAACCTGAGATTCTAAAACTTCCGGGAAGGTGGCACATTGGTAGTACATTAGAAAGGTAGTTAAAGATGCTTCTTTCTGAGCTATCAGTTTCATGCTGTCCTATAAGTCAAGTTGGGATTTATGTTAAACAATTCCTGTATTTCAGCTGTAACATTAAATCTAAGAAATACCTGCTCATTGTGTATTGAGTTGATGTTCTCAGAAAAGGATGCCCAAAAATATGATAAGAAAAAAGAAGTTTTTTTATAAAATTAACCTAATTTTCTGGTGTTCAGAAATAAAGGAAGTTATTTGTAAATGTTATCAACAGTAAAACTGTGTTAGCTTCAAAATTATTTGATTTAAACCTGCAGAAAAGGGAAGAAATACTCTATTTAAAAAGTAAATGGTAGTAAATTGAAAATGTTTGAAATATTGAATGCAATTCTGGGAATTCTACCTTAAAGGAAATGGTTATAGTCTATTAATAGAAAACAAGAACAAAAAGTGCAGTTAGAAGGATGGAGAATTGATAAGCATAAATGTTACATAATTTACCAAAAACAACACTGTAAATGTACTGGGTGACGTGGATATCATTTGGAGGTAAGAGGAGGAACCTAAATAGAGAAAAGAATTAGGTTGAATTCTTACAGCGAATGTTGTTATGAGACGGTACAATTTCTGGAAATAAAATTTTAAAATGATGGGATTTTAACTATGCCATGTTAGAAAACCTAATTAGAATTACAGACAAAAAGATTCCTTCACTGATCAGTGGTGGGGTAAAGGTCTTCCAACAACAGAGATTCTTCTGTTTCTGTAACTGTAGAAGTGTTACTATGCTGCAGAAATGCATGACTGGAATTTCTCTCCTGTACAGAAGGTGGTCCTGTCAGAGTTGTTACCAGTGGATATTTTCAAAACTAGATGATTTTAAATTTAATGTCAGTATCACTGCTCATATAATCAAGTAGCTGAACTGACTCCGAGTTTTCAAGAGTGCTGGGATCCCTTTAACGGGGATTATACCACTTGAATATGAGCTAACGATTTCACTTGAAGCCACAATTTTAAAAACCAGTCATCAGCTGCTTCTCTCATAGGTTCAAGAGAATACACTATCCTGTTTATCTTCACACACATGTATAGTTTGTTACATTTTTTTCAGATCATCTGAAGAATTCAGTGCTTTATACTAAATGCAGCTTGCAATGTTCAGTGTTTCTAGAGAGAGGGTAGGATGTTCATAAATGTGTTCACCAGTTTTTCATTAATCTAAAAAGGACTGAAATTTCTTTTGACTTCGGATTGCACTGTGAAACATAGGAAAGGGTAAGATGCCTCCTAGAAGTCTGAAGTTTTGGAAAATGGGAAGGATGGAGATTTCAGGTATCTCTTTTCCTTTTTCTCTTTTTTTTCCCCTAGCTGCTGGCAGGTTCTCCTGAATTGATCGAACCCAACACCTTCACAGCAGATTGGCATGGGGTATATCTTTCTTCAGGAGGAAATATGTTGCTTCTGGATGATAGAAAAGGTAAACAAATCTTCATAAATTTCTATAGTGGCATATATATTTCTAATAAAGTGTATGGTACCAAAGCAGAAGGAATTGCTACTCCAAGATCAGTCTTTAAAGACTATAAAGTTATGTTGACTATACTGATTTTCTGGGGGTTTTTTTGTTTTTTTTTTTTGTTTGGAATTGTTGGTTGGTTGGTTGTCTTTTGTTTTGTTTTGTTTAATTCGTGGTAAGAAATGCAGTTTACCACTGCATTATACTTTGGACTAGTGATACTCAGCGAGAAAAATCATAAACATCCTGTATTATCAAACCTACCAGCTGTGGCATCGTGTGGGGTGGGGATCTGCATTTCCTGGTTCAGAGACTTCTTTCGTCGTGTGCTTTTTTTTTGCAATGGACATAAGGTAAATGTGCAGCCTGTCATTGTGCCATTCACATTCTTCTAAATACAGAAAAAACTATATTGCAATCCATGGACTAGAGGATACAGTAACATTAAAATCTGTGGTGCCAGAGAGAAGAGTGAGAAACTTTAGTTTTGATGGCCTTTGTGTTGAAAATAGCATATCTGTTCCACAGCTTATTGCAAAAACCAAAATTAATACTAAGTGTCAAGGGTGATATTTGAGTAGGAAATGAGTCCCTAACAGTCACTTTAAATATGAGCATTATTTTGTTCCCGGAGATGATAATGCAATTTGTTGAGATGCTCATTATCTGTAATTTTTGAATCTCTTAACCTGCAGACAATACTTTTGTCCTCACAAATTGCTGCTGGCTGTGTGCCCTTTCCACTGTAAATTTCCACTGTAAGTGGGAAAAAATAAGAAAGTTGCACTCCTGAGTTCTGTTACATTAAGTCTTTAAATTATTTTTCATTGGTTAGAATAATTCCATAGTATGTGTGCATCAAAAGTTCATATCATGCCATAAAATGACCGCACCTCTTCAGGGGGTCATTGTACTCAGTGGGAGTTACTGATCATGAAGCATCTCTGTCATTATGTTTTGTAGTGGAATTGCTAAGAAACTGATGAGGGAGCATAAATCCCAAATTCAGTAGTATAACATTACTTGCCTTTTACTTCCAGGCATTCTTGGCACTTCTGGCATGGCAGAAGGGGTGACATATGGGCAGTTGCAGGTAAGCTGTATATGTACATATATGTTTTCATTTATTACTTTTAATGAAGATAATTCACTGAAATTAAGTTCTTTTATGTTATAGGCTCTAATTGAAGAGGTTCTAGAGGAAAGTGGTTATTACAGTTTCTCTTCTAACAGGTCAGTCTAGCCAATTTAAAAAGAAAAAGTTAATTATGATGTGCTAAACCCTAATGTATTGTTTTCCTGTTTACATGACTGCAATTCACTTTAAACTTAGTACAGTATGTGATTTATTATGATATGTGGATGCTTGGACTGGAAGAAATGTATGTGGGACTTATTAGCTAATCTAGGCAGCTTTTTTTGGCCACATCTGTTTTCTTCATTCCGATGAAAGAGTAGTACAAGTATGGCAGCAATTTCCTCACTTTCTTTTCCCACATAAACCCACACCTGAACAAAAGGTTCATTACATAGAAGTATATTTTATTTCACTACTCTGTCATTACAGGGTTTAAAGGATAAAGCTAATATATTTAGCAAAATATTTGAGTAGAGCACAAAAACCAGTGTAAGTGTTTACTAGCACAAAAGGGCAGGGGATGAAAAAAATGCAGTGGTCTTTGAAACTAGGCAAGTGCTTTGTCCTCAAGATGATATATCTTTCCTGCAGGAAAATTTTGACCCAAGAAAGAAAATAGAAGAAATATGTCATTATAAGCCTAGCATTTGTTATATTTTTCACCTGCTATCCTATTGTTTATCATCTCAAGTATTCTTTAGTGCAAAAAAACATTAATATCTTTAATTAAGTCTGTTCTTGTCTTTACATTAATCACCATTTTGAAGTCTGCGATACTGCAGTTAGGTTTTCTAAAACAAACAAACATAAACCCTCCCCACCCCTTGCCCTCCCTAATATAAGTATTAAGAGGTTTTAAGAATTTACAGCTCCTGGTGCCTCAGCAGTATCTTTCAGTTATTTTTCATCTCTGCCAAGTTTTTAGTATGATTCAAGATTGAAAATTTTCTAATGCTAGTCTGAATATTTCTATCGGCTACTCATTAAATTGGTATTTCAGCTTGCAAGTGTCTTGCAGCTTCCAGCTCAAAGTATTGGAAATCATGATTCAACACTCCCAAAATAAAATAATGGTTCAATCTTTAAACTTTTAGGTTGAATTAAAAACCTTTAAACCTTAGATTGAATTATGTTTACAGATTATGTTTTCAGCCATGAGGTTTAAAAAACTTCTTTATAAATGTTTTCAAGTATTTCAAAATTTTTGCCCTAATGACAAGCTCCCAGGATTTGATGCTGTAGCAAAAATATTGCACAACTTATTAAAAAGTAAAAAAAAGACATCAAGGTTTACATGTCCTGCTATAAATGTACAAATGTGTTGTAGTTGTATAGGCATTCATCTCACAAACAGATTAATAAAAAGTGTCTTATTTTAATTAACTGCAATGAAGGAGGTGTATGCTGAATACGAACTTCAGTGTTTTACAAGAACTGCTATAGAGATAAGGTATCTATTAAAGGAAATCAATGATAGTGTATCCCGTTTTGGAAGGACACATAAGGATTGAATCCAACTCCCTACTCCTCACATGACTTCCTAAAACTAAACCATATGACCAAGAGCATCATCCAGACACTCCTTGAACTCAGACAGGCTTGGTGCTGTGATCACGTGCCTGGGGAGCCAGTTCCAGTGAGGAACCTTTTCCTGACGTCCAATCTGAACTTCCCCATGTGCAACTTCATTTCATTCCCTTGGGTCCTATTGCAGTAAATGTAATTGCTGAAATGTAGGTACTTCAAGTTTGCAGGCACATATGCTAGTACTTTCAACATGTGAGTGCCATAGAAATGCACATGGGACTAACAGCAGTGAAATAATAAACAGTCTTTTTTTGCTGATTTATTCAGGACTACTTTTTTTTTCTGCTGTGCTGGAATTCCGTAGAGAGTAGCTGTTCTGCAGAAAACTAACTTGAGATTCTAAATCTTTAAAAATGTTATTTTAAAGGAGATACAAAAGAATATTCTTCATAGCTACATGGGATGACAGTGTAGTATAAGGAATTGTTCTTGATGCTGTGTTTATCCTGCAGAAGGAAACGGGTGAAAGAACAGGCAGTACATTTCCACACATATGTAGGGTCTGGAGAAGGTCAGTGGACATTCATCCTTAATCACATTGGTGGATGTGCTATGTCTTTGGTTTTCACAGGAGCACTGGGAAATTGGAAAGTACATTGAGTTTCCCCTGAGTCACGCATCTTCTTTAGCAGCACTGGTAGTATGTTATCCACAATCAGTGCTGATCTGTGTTTTCTTCATGGGACTTGTAGCAAAGACAAAATCGATTTTGGAGTGAATTTTGGAGGAATGGAGTGAAATCTCCTTATAGGTATGCATCTCCTTAGAAGCTAAGTTGTATGTTGTCTGGATTTGGTTGGGTTTTGGTTGGTTTTTATTTTTTTTTTAATTATTATTTTAATTGCTTAGATTTGTTAATGGTATGTATGTAACAGCTACTGCAGATTTTGCCCAGCTCCACTGCATGTGTGTCACTACAGCATGTGCTGGCTTTCACTGGCAGATACAAGACAGTCATACTGCAACCCTGTTGTTGGTCTGTCACCAGCAACTTGCTTTTTTACTATGCTTTTTATGGTGGATTGACCGTGGCTGGATACCAGGTACCCACCACAGCTGCTCTGTTACTCCCCTCCACAGCTGGGCAGGGGAAAGAAAATATAACAAAAAATTCATGGATTGAGATAAGGACAGGGAGACATCACTCACCAATTCCTGTCACAGGCAGAACAGACTCGACATGGGGATATTAGCTGAATTTATTACCGATCAGAATCAGAGCAGGATAATGAGAAGCAAAACAAATCTTAAAAATACCTCAACCATTCCCCAGAGAGAGCTCTCTTTCCCGAGCTCTACCTCCTCCCCCAAGGTGGTGCAGAGAGACAGGGAATGGGGGTTACAGTCAGTTCATCACAGGCTGTTCCTGCTGCTATTCAGAGAAAGGAGTCCTTCCCCTGCTCCAGTGTGGGGTTGCTCCCACAGGAGACAGCTCTCCACAAACTTCTCCAGCCTGAGTCCTTCCCATGGGATACAGTTCTTCACCATCTGCCCCAATGTGGGTCACTTTTCCATGGGGTGCAGTCCTTCAAGAACAGCCTGCTCCAGCATGGGTCCCCCACAGGGTCACAAGTCCTTCCAGGAAACCTGCTCCAGTGTGGGCTCCTCTCTCCACGGGTCTGCAGGTCCCTGCCAGGAGCATATTACAGCGTAGGCCTCCCATAGACACAGCCTCCTCTCAGGCATCCACCACCAGCTCCAGTGTGGATCTCCCCCACGGGCTCCAGGGGGATCTCTGCACTCCCACTGATCTCCGTGAGCTGCAGGGGCACAGCTGCTTCCCTGTGGTCTTCACCACAGGCTGCAGGGGAAGCTCAGCTCCAGCACCTGGAGCACCTCCTGCCCCTTCTTCTCCACTGACCTTGATGTCTGCAGAGCTGTTGTTCTCACGTATTCCTCTCACCCTGCTCTTCTCTGAGCACAACTAAATCTGAACAACAACTTTTTTTCCTTCTTTAATCTCTTATCACAGAGGCATTTTCACCATCTCTGGTTGGCTCAGCCTTGGCCAGTGGCGGTCCTGGAGCTGGCTGGCATTGGCTCTGTCAGGCATGGGGGAAGATTCTGGCAGCTTATCATGGAATCCACTCCTGTAGCCCCCCTGCCACTACCAAAACCTGTCCATGCAAACCTAGTACACTTTTGAATCCTATTATTTGCTGTGATGCATAATTATGTTTGGTTCCCCTGTCACTTTTACATTAATTGTTTCCCAGGCAAGGTTCTACTCCCTTCCAAGAGAATTGGAAGAATAAAACTTATATTTTTTCCTCCAGAAAACGGGCAGACCATGCTTAAGCCTTGGCTGTCAAAAACATGTCTCTATTTCCAGAGAACTTGCTGTTTTCTGAAGTGTGTTCTGCTCAGAGCCATTCAGAGCTTTCAGAACTTAAGAAATATTTCTTTTGTTTGCTACTCACACTCTCTCCAAACAGCCAGAGTCTAGTTTCGATAGCTGTCCAGTATTGAATGATTCATTTGGGTCGCAGACACAAATCATTAGGTTTCACCTCAAACTCTCCAAACAACATAAGTAAGCTAGAAGAATGAATCAGTTTCCTGAGCTGCACTGCAAGTCACTTATCGGTGTCCACCATTACCTGGTTTTATCCCATCACACAGTAATTGGTTTGCAGCCCTCACAGCAACATCCCATGAGCCATTCTTGCCTAAAGGTCTTTTGAGCCTGGCTCTACTTCCTCTTTACATACAGTGAGACATTTCAGAAGCAACTGCAAATTTTCCAGCAGAACCTCAATCCATCCTGTGGCTTTCCTGAGATCCCCTTCTTAGAAAAGTGCTCACAGAAGAGCTTTAGAAAAAAGTACTAAGAGTAATGAATATCTGTATCTTGTTTGCTCTAGCAATATATAGGGCAATACTATTTTTAAACTTACTTATGTTATGTTAAAAGCTTTTAGTTTAGATTGAGTTTTTCATTTTCTAAGTTGTAATGATGCAGCATGTGTGGGTCTTTTGCAGTGGAAACAGAATGACTGTGCTTCTAGCAGGGAACAAATTGCTTTCCCTTCAGCTCATACTATATTTCTAGCTTTTCTAGTAGAAATGAGAAGGAAAAGAACTTCAAGGGCTCAAAAATCCTCAGAAGACACATCAAAACACCACAAACCTGATTTGCAAAATTGCAAATGTTTAAAGTTGTTTTTCATTTTAGGCCCAAGTTTCTTTGTTTTCTGACCAAGTTGATATTGACATCAGTTCCATATATTGTAAGACTACAAGGTGAATCCTGGTTTCGAACAAATATTTGGGATGTGTGCTATGGCTAAAAGCACTATTAAATGCAGAACAACCAGCTAGATAACATCATAATGCAATTTACTACCTCATTGTGAAACACACTTTATAGAGAAAATTCTGAAAATTTATTTTATTTATTTTCTGGTTTGGGGGAACTTATGTGCTGTGTCTTTCTTTCCCATCACTGTTGCCCCTTGCTGTGCCCTTCTGAAATTCCAAGAATGTAAGATAGGAAACCAAACCTTAAGTGAGATGATGCCATGAAAATTGTAGTAGGACAAATAAACTGTACAAAGAGTTAAAAATTATTCAAGTAACTTGATCGGGTGATGAGAGAAACATGAATTTTTTAGAAACTGACAGCTTCATGAGAAAAATGTCATGCTGCTTTTTTTCCCCCATTTTCATTATAGTAGTAATTACTATCTCAATACCAGTCATTTCATGGGATTAATGACCAGCTGAGGATAATGACCCTCAGCTTTATCTTGAATAATCAACTTGTGCCCATTTATCACTAATCTCCTGAAATTACTCAGCACTCCAATTGTATTACTTATTTATACAGAAATTTGGTAAACATGCATAAAAAAAACCCTGTAATATTTCAAAATTATTCTGCTCACATCCATTGTGCCACTCTTTCTCTTTTCTGCATTCTGATTTAATATTATGCTGCACAAGAGGCCAGCTCCTTGTTTGTGAGGCTATTTATGAATACGGCAGTGAACACCAGTTTCAAAATTTTATCCTGCTTTTTTATATTAAAGTACACATGTAATATCCAAATTCATGCAGAAATCTATTTTTAAAATTGCTTGAAGAGACTTAACCCAAGCAGAAACTAAGTTATAAGAAAAAATGCAGTCATCAGTGACAGGAGTTGTGTTCAGCTGAATGCTGTAGCTCTGTTGTGGTTCCACTCCCATGGGCAGCCTCAGTACCACACAACCACTCTCTCACTCCCCTGCACTGGGACAGGGAAGAGAATTGCAAGAATAAAAGTGGAAAAGCTCTTGGCTTGAGATAAAGACAATTTATAGGTACAGCAGAATCTGCATCTGCAAGCAATGCAAAAGAAGTAATTCCTTCTCACCTTTCCAACAGCAGGCAGGTGCTTAACCATTTCCGGGAAAGCAGGACTCCATCACGTCTCATGATTACTTGGGAAGAAAGTGCCATAGCTCCAAATGTTCCACCATGCCCTTCCCTCTTCTTTCCTCCAACTTTTCTTGCACAGCATGATGCCATATGGTGTAGAACATCCCTTTGGTCAGCTGGGGTCAGCTGTCCTGGCTGTTTCCCCTCCCAGCTTCTTGTGCACTCCCGGCCTACTCAGTGGTGGGGTGGTGAGAAGATGCAAAAAAGGCCCTTGTGCTGTATAAGTGTTGTTCAGCAATAACTAAAACACTGGTATGTTGTCAACACCATTTTCAGCACAAATCCAAAACATAGCAGCATACAAATTACTATGAAGAAATTTGACTCTATCCCAGCCAAAGCCATACAAGCTCAAATGACCATGTCTGTTTGTGAGAAATGCTTCAACATTTGTTTCGTAGGAAGAAAAATGGTTACAGTGCAAGCAAGACTAGAAGGAAACAGACTTCATAATAAAATGCATATATTGATATGCTGTCACATATAATTTTCTCAACTTTCTTCAGTGAAATTTATTCCATTGTTATTTAAATTTTAGAAACAGAGAAGCAACAAATTTTGTAGCTAGAAAGAGCTATTTCGTGAAGAGGAAAACTGTCAAGTCTGGCTGTAATGATAGCTATACATTTTTAACCACTCAAAGAATATCTCGAGGTATTATTCATAGAAGGATTATATATCTCAGGAATGACAGAAAATTCTGGACTGTGCCTATTTGAGGCAGCCCTCATTTGTATTTGGTCTGTGGTCCATAATTTGAAAATAGAAATGCATTAGTGGAGCTTTTTCTGCCTGCAAATTTTTACCATGTTAATTAAGTATTCTTCAACAGTAGTGTACCTCTTTAATTCTGTTAGATGACTAACAGATTCAAATTTGTACTTAGTTTAGTTAATGGTTTTTTAATGTTCTATAACACCCCAAACTAGACAATAAATGACAGTGCACAGCTCCAACACTCCTGGAATCTAGAGTAGGTCCTTTGACTTGGTGAAATCTGGGTGATTTAAGACATTGTGCTCCTTTTTATTCTCACCTGGAACCATTTCCACTAATGTTGCCAGGTATCTGCTAATTGTTTTCTTCTTCCAAATGGCTGTCCATGTAGATTCCTAGTTCCCACACATAGAAAGAAGACTGCTTTGGCCAGCAAGTCATACCAGCATTCTGTTGAATTGTACTTCTCTCCAAGGAGGTAAAGAAGTTTGCCAAGGCTCAGAAGTACTTTTTACTATTATTATTTTTTTTTGCTATTATTACTATTATTATTATTATTATCGTCATCATCATCACTACTAAACATTCTTGACTGCAATAGTCTTTCATTTACCCCCTTGCAGTTCTGATGGCTGCCAGCTGAGGGTCGGTGTGGCATTTGAAGTAGTCCAGGATATTTCCACAGACCAGCATTCACTTCACCTTTTGAGTCAGCTGTCCTTCCACTAAGAGGCAGTATTGGCCTATCTTTCCTAAATCACAGATCCTACAGAAATTAGAAGCAACATGAAAACCTGGTGTAGCAATTGATCCTAGCTTTAATTTCATTCAGCTCCTGGCGTTAGACAGTGACTAATATTTGTCACATGGATGAATATAGAGAGTTCCAATGACAAACATTTGGCCAAGAGATGGATTAAAAGGCACTTGCTGGATGGAGTTCTCTGCTGCACATGGCAAGTGTCACACGGTGCCTTTTCACACTTGCTAGAAACATAATTTTAACCAAGTTGTTACAGCTGCATAGATATAGGCTGCATTCAGAAGATACATGTCCAGGCTTCATGGTAATGGTAGAAATCTAGAGAAATGATGACTTATAAACTAGGAAACAGATATGCTTTGGATTCTAGTGTATTACCAGATCTTCATGTCAAAAATCAAATGGTCAGGTGAGAAACACTTATTGCTAACTGTATTGTTGGAAAATTGCAGAAATGTTCTGGTTATTTCATGGGTGACTAGTAAGCTAATGACAAAGAGAATTTCTTTTTTTTTTTTGTGGTATTACAGTACCATAACAAGACACTTTTCCCACTTCGGTTAGTAAGTCAGTCTTTAATTTTTTTTTTTTTTTAGGCTTGTTTTTCCTGTGAGTCAGAATGATAAGGACTGTAGAAGAAACTGTTTATTGCTCTTTAGCAACTAGTTAGCATCAAGACTGCTAGACTTGGCTCGTATTAGTACTGCTAGGTATAAAAGATGGATAACCTGGCTGTGATTCATGACACTGTGTTGTAGAACAGAGAAATGATCCTGGGATCTATCTGGTGCAAGTACCAGAATAACCTGATCGTGTGGTAGGATTGTTGTTGATGCAAAACCTCTTCCTTCACTCAAGCTGAAGATTGTCTTTAGCAATGAGATATGTGGAAAGGTGCATTTCACCTCTTGTTGGAAAAAATGAAAGAGTACGTGGCCTGAATTTAGGCTGACTGGTAGGTACCAAGTCATTGATACAGTTGAGTGTCAGTGTAGTTGACAGTTGGGTTGCCAATGTAGTACAGTTTAGTGTCAATTTTGATACACAAAATTAAGTGCTCTCCTGACACTAGAAATGCCTGAAGTCCACACTACCTATAGAAAAAGTGCATGTTTGTGAAGCTGTCTGTCAGCATTTGGACTGTGGGAATGACTGTTTTCAACAGCAGACAGATGGCTCTGATTCCTTACAGAGATCACATGCCCTGAGTTCTCAGACATTCTTCTATGAGCTCTCCATCTTTGAGTAGAAGCATCTGTCATCACAGACGTGTTTGGCCAAGATAAGATGGGTTTGTCCTTGCAGTTCTGAAGCAGGTCTTTCTACCAGTTTGATGAAAAGATTTGAGAAGAACTGTGCATCTGACATGTCTGCATGGCAGAATTCCTGCATAGAGCATAGATAAAGTCTGTCAACATCAAATAAGAAGGTACATTCCTACATAAGCTGGTTCAGAAAGCTCAGTGTAGTCTGGAATCATTCTTGTGCAAGCATTCTTATACAGCTGCTGTGAACACTTTCAGTTGAAGTCAAGGGAAAGTTTTTTTGGTTTGGGTTGGGTTTTTTTGTTTGGTTTGGCTTGAGTTTTTTTGTGGGGGAGAGTTGTGGGGGTTTTGTTGTTGGTTTGGTTTGGTTTTGCTTGGTCGGTTGGGGGTTTTTTTGAGGCTTTAATGATTTGGTCCAGCTGGGGCAGTTTAGCTATATTACATTCATAAGAATGTAATATCCTTCCATGTCATAGCAAGTTGATGTTGAAAGGCATTTTGGGAGCTCTTAGACTAAATAAAAGACAATCTGAAAGTTTGGGAGGAAATGGAAGATGAAATTGACCTCAGTGTTCAGAAATCAGAGCCATACAAAGATAAATTCTTTTTTACCTGTTTCAAGATCTCCTTAATGACTATGACTAGAGGAGGAATTGCACAGAGTTACATAGGTGGGTGTTTTGATATAACAGTGCAAGACAGAACAAAACTATTCCAAGATGTCAGAATAGTACTAACAGGCACAGTGCTCCTCTGAGTATTGTGGTTGTGTCCCTTGTCCTCAAATACTCCCTTTTTCCCAGCAGAACATCCATTTTCTGATAAGGGGAAGTCAGATCTTCATATTTCTGACATGATACTCCATAAAGATAATTTTTAGGCCTCATCATAGTATCAACTCCAGTTTTGGAAGTTAATTTGAAAGCTTTTACTAAGACAAATCATGGGAAAATTATATAAAAAGAAGGAATAACTGTTTATCTTACTGTGACATTGTATCTGTAAATCCTCTCAATCTCCTGAGTTTTCCATGCTTTTGAGGAGTCCTACAGTTCTAGAAATCTGTGCCATGGAATGAACTGAAAGATTTTAGCTTTTACAGCGCTGAATGACGGCATTGAAGACAAGAAACTTTGGCCTACTTTGCCTGCCCATATTAAAAACATTCTAGTATTTTTAATCTTTATTAACTTGTGTGTTATAGCAAGGATTTAAGATTTAGCCAGGAAAGTACTTTTCTCTCTTTTTTTTTTTTCTCGCAGGTGTGACTTTCATCCTTCACTTAACAAATTTGTGCCATTGTCATAATTTCAGAAAAAACTCCACAGTAGTAGGTATATGCTTAACAGTAGCCTTAATAGAGTACTGAAATATCTGAAATATTGTCAGGTCAAGTCTAGACATCAGAACAGAAAGTGAGTCTGTCTCATCATCTTAAGGTAATGCCTGGGCAAAGAACTGATAACTAAAAGCTGATGAGATAGAAGCTAGGAAATGAGCATACAGCTAATACAGAGCCAAGAACAACAGGAGATGGAATGCAGGAATTCTGAAAAGGAGATTGGTGTGGGCGGAAGGAAGAACCACCTGTAGCTGGGACTGACCAAGAGAAGAGAGAATGGTTTGCAGTAAGGGCAGGTGGTAGAAAGGGTAGACACAAAGAACAGGAGTCAGGTTTAAAAGCTCAGACAAAAGGGGATCCAGGGAGAAATTATTGCAGCCTTTCAATACTTAAAAAGGGCTTATAAGAGAAATTTTTTTACCAGGGCCTGTAGCAACAGCATAAGGGGCAACAGTTTTAAATTTAAAGAAGTAGATTTAGATTGGACGTAAGGAAGAAGTTTTCTGTGGTGACAGTGGTGAGACACCGGAACAGGTTGCCCAGAGAAGTTGTGGATGCCCTATCCCTGAAAGTGTTCAAAGTCAGGTTGGATGAGGTTTTGAGAACCTGGTCTAATGAAAGTCTTCCCTGCCCGTGGCAGGAGCATTGGCCTACGTGATCTTTAAAGGCCTTTTCCAGTCACAACCATTCTATGATTCTAATTTTTGCACATATATGGTGCCCCATCAATGATTATGTTATCCATGTAGAGGGCTGAATGGAAGTTTGCTGTCAGCCTTTACACTATGTTTTGTTTTTCCTTAAGTGCACTTGACTTTACAACTTTAACAAGAATCTTTCAGCTTAGGAATTTCTATCTACCTTTGCTGAAGTGTGCATGCAAATCTATAAACTATTTTTCATATTTTTCCTTTCCTCATTCCTGGAATACTTCGATATTCTTCAGTACTTCAGTAATCAAAATAACACTGCTTCTCGAGGGACCACATAAATACGAGGAATGTTTGCAAGGCCTTTATGTATCCGGGTTATAAAAATTGTATGTAAGGAGTGTGGGAAAATTTCAGAAGAGGTCTTACACTTGGATTGGAGACTGGTAGAATTTTCAGACAAAACCAAAACAACCTGTTTTACTCTTTCACAGCATTGATTACGAGAAAGCTTTACATATTTTCATAGAATAATTGTAACAATGATTATCTTGATTATGAGACAAGTTTCACCGATATAAATCTGACAGATACCGCTCCATCACTTTCTGTGCTAATTTTCTATGTAGCAGGCTGAAGAGAAATTAGAAAAGGAGAAAGAAGTGACTTGCTTTCAACTAGTTCTCCATAGTGCTGAAGTCTCTGGACATGTTAGATCAGCAACATAAGTTAGAGCTGTCCTACAAATACATTATGTTGCATTCAGGCTTCATTGATTATCTGTGGGAGACCTTTGCACCACGCTGCTCTAATTCTATTTGTGTGCTGCGCAGACTAGTCCATAAATTCTGAGTCAGAGGATCATTAGACAAACTAATTCCCTGTGTGTAGCGTAAATGATAGAATTTCACCCAGAGATTTCTGCATCAAACTGTTGTAAACTATGAACTAAAACCATTTCGTCTGATAGACTTTTGAGATTCCTTGGCTTCTACATCATGCTCATACCTCAGCTTTCTGCTGGTAGCACAAAGATTGATCCTGTGCCTGGTGAGTGTGAATAGTGGGAAATTCTTACTTCCAACTACCTACTGATTTTTTTTCCCCCGGGTATCTCTACTCTCTGAAGGGAACAAAGAACTATCCTGCAAAAGAGGAGAACGTGTAATTCTAAACTAAGGGTTTGGAATTGTTCCTAAAGAAGTCAACTTGCCTGTACTTCAGCAGAGGCTGATTACCAAAGGGTCAAGCTTTGCTCACTGAATAGCATCCATATGGAATACCAATGTGGAACAGCTTCAAATACCTTTTCAGGATGATACTGTTCAGGTTTGTTTACAGCATAAGCACTTTACAAGAAGCATTGTGAAAGATGCTTCTGGGTCTATACATTAGGGGAAAAGCACAATTCTGAACAGTACATATTTTCTATTTTTAGAATTTTTTTTAAGCTGTTGCATAGTCAGGTTTTCTGGAACAATAGTTCAGTAGCCTTATTTATATTCATGTATGCCTTCTGTGTAAAGAAAAAGAGCTTTGTAATATGACCAGACAGAAAATATATGTAGATTCACTGTACCAGAATTAGAAACAGATTAAATACCATCAGTATGATTTTAATATTTAGAAGGAATTTCACTTCTTATGTTTGGATAATAGCAAATTCTAATGCTGTGACATGTTAATAGTCATTATTTGCAACTGGCATAGCTTCTGAAATCATTGTAATTTTAAAACCAGCTGGTTTTACTGCTATTTCTGTCTTCATATTATATGTCTGTAGCCACACATTGTATAGATCTGTGTACATAAAATGTGTCATGTACATTTGTGTGCATGTTATATACATATTCATTTTATTCTTTAACAGACTTAAGTAAATTAAATACATTCTTTGCTGCTAATCAAAAGTACTTAAGGACACTTCCAGAATTTCAATATTTATTCACTGTGTTAAAAGTAGATAAAAACGTCTCACTCCAGTAGCAGAGAAGCTATGTTTTTGTCTACAGTTTAGTAAGGAATTCTTGCTAAGTGCAAAGGCTTTTCTCTACAGTTGCTACTGTGGCAGTCATAACTGTTGCAAATAACCATGATGCCCTTGGTGGTTATCTCTGCTGAAAATTATTAGCTTAATAGTCATCACACGATTACTTGTAATTAATTTGATACAGGTGTATGTTGTGTACATTTTTCTTTATTTTTTCCGCCCAGTGGTTTGTTTGTAACTTTAAATAGCTAATTGGCATTCATTTCATAACAATTTAAGTGTATAATAGTACCTTTGTGACTTCAATGACCCAAATTGTGAAGCAGTGAAAAAGGGCCCAGTGGACAATGCAAAAAAAAAAAACAATAATAAAAAATCGGTCCTCTTTTCACATACATGTTAGGTTGAAAGTCATCAGGTGTTGCCTTTGCATCAATACAATGGTGCAATATTGATAGCAAAGGTCTGTTAAGGGTCGAGGCGTATCATAGCTAAGGTATCACCAGCAGGTAGCTACAGCGTGCACCATGAATCACCATAGATGATGCATTTTCTTCAATGGTGCCACAAAAAATCAATTTCCATTCTACTTCAGAGTGTTAGTTTTTCTTTGATAGAAGGAAGAAAGGGAATGCAGTATGGTTAAATCTGATGGATTATAAAGCAAAGCCACACTGTGTATGACTGGCAGTGGAACTAATTACATGGATATTTTATCCAAAACTCTTAATTTAAATTCAACCTTGATATGTTCTACTCAAATTGCATAAGAATTCTAGTAATAATTTTTCCACTGAAATAGCATATCATCAATCTACACTTAAAGGAACCTATTTTAATATAATTTTTTTCAGAAATTTCTTATCATTCTAAACTGTCAGTGTGCACTGAATTCCTTAGAAATACTTTTTACTTTATTTCAAGCATGTTTTGAAGTATCATTGTTTATATTTTGTCTGGATTTGTATGATGTTAATTCATAATTTATGGCACTGTTTTTGTTGAGAAATGGAGTATAAATAATTATTCTTATTGTGTTTTTTTAAATGTATTTTTAGTGCTTTTAACTTTGAAGCAAATTCTGTGCTTGTTTCTGTGACTGCAGAAGTGGAATACCTAGGTGGTGGCCAGCAGAGGGGCAGACTTCTCTCCAGTAACTCCAAGACAAGCAGTGGATTGGTGGCATGTGCAACCACCAAGGCTTTGATTTGAAGCAGGAAATCAGTGGTCTTTTCTGTTTCTTTCCCTGTGTTCAATAGGATTTTTTCCCCTTCTTGGCTGCAACAGAACGGGCATGCTGACTGTTGTAGGAAAGAGCTGATGCATTTTGCATGTAGGGCAACCAGTGGCTACAAAAGATCCATTATCTATGCTGTTAAGTAGTTTATGGCGTGAGTACATAGGTGCTCTCCACTGAGACCAGCTTCCATTGTTTCCCACTGTATGAAAAGTAACAAGAGCCAGTTCTGACATTAATGATTTCTGTATGGCTAAATTCTGTATAGACAACACAGGTAAAACCTATTTAGGGAAACACAGAAACCAAAAATAAGTTGCTCAATATCATTCAGCAAGTCATCAGCAAAGTTGAGAATGGAACTGACATCTCCTGGGTTACAGTCTTGTTCACAACTGGTATCCTTCAAGGTGCGTACCTCTTTTTTTCTCATATGTTTGTCATCTTTAATGTAACGTGCAAAAATCAGAGAAACAGGCATAGCTGTACTTACTGTTTAGCTAATTGAAAAAGATCCCCCAAAGCGTGGTACTGACCATGTTGAAACACTGTACTGAGCTACAGCTAACTTTTGATTATTTGTGGGTTAATCTTAACTGTGACTTATGCAAGCCTTTCTTTCAGTTTGCTTGGCTGCAGTGGAGTACCTGAGATCATGTAGTATTCTGCCTTCCATTCTTCATGCACTTACTTTCTACAGTCATCTGATTACAAGTACTTTTTCAGGAGAATGTACTGTGTATGTATTTTGTAGCCTGATTTGCATATGTTGTGCTCTGTCTGAACCGTTTCCCAGTCTCCTTTCATATCCCTGAATAATCAGATGTTGACATCAGACCAAATCATTAGTTTTATTCCATAAGGGAATTCCTGTTTACAGGCACAGAATAATGTGTTTTAAGATGGTTTCTTACAGTCATTGTAACTTTTTGGGATTAGTGCCTGGTTATTGGTATTTTTTGTGAAGAAATTTGACTAGTTATGGAACTTTTGGAATTATGTTAATGAAAGAAGAAAGACCAACACATTTCCATGCTGTAAACAGGAAACCTTCTAGCAGTGACTTCCGCAAACTGAATAATAGACACAATTGTAGCATGTATGAATTCTGCCCTACTTTTGGAAAGAAACAGCAATTCTGAATGACTGCATTTCAGGAGATGTGAAAAGAGGAAGCCACTTGAGAATATTTGGGTTTGACTGTATGAATTCACCATGCACTTGAATTAAAAAGTTCTCAGCAGAAGGTTTCATCATTCAATTTGTCTAGACAGATAACAGCAATTGGAAACAAAGGTCTTCTAATTAATTTTGTTTTGTGACTTGAAGGAAACGAAATTATATGAATACTCTGTTCAACTTTTCTCAACAGGAGACAGTGAGAATTGTAATGAGAAAACTAGTAATTTTAAAATATTTGACATTTGAGTCCTCAAATATCCTACCAAATGAAAAACTTACTTCCATGAAAGTTTTGTGTTCATAATTGAACCCATTGTCCACTGCTCTATTTTGACATGTGTTTCTAATTTCCACAAGTCAGGACATGTTCCCTGACTTAAACTGTTACTGGATTTACTCAGTTTTGCTCCAAATTTAGGTGTGCTGTAGCTCCATTACTGTCTTTTGTCTGCCTCCATCTCCATTGGTGCAATGTAAGCAAATACAGATAGTTTTTAGTTGAGAGTTTGCCTTAGAAATGGAATCTGTAGTCAGTTACAGTCCAAATCTTTATAGACAATGAAGACATGCACATTTTTTGTATATACATCTACATGTATATATATATATATAAATCACATATGTATGATTTTTTAAAGTTAGTATAGTTGAAAACAGCAGTCTAATTCAAGAATCATTATTAGTCTAGATCTCTTGCAGGAAAAAGAATAATAATGCAGTTAATTTGCTTTACAAACATGTTTTAGCTTCTCCCCATTCGGGGCAGTTATGCTAACCCTTCCACTGCTCCTTAGTGTCTTAACGTCAGTGGTTTGGATCTGGTGGGGTTGTCAGCAGTTGTAGTCCTGTGCTAGGAAGAATAGGATGTTCATGTTGATGGCTCCATCTTCCTCACTCTATGATCCACCGTTCGAGATCATTTTTCCACATTTGCTGACACACTTTTACTCCTTTGCCTTTTCTTTGTTGGTTTGCAGCTCCACGAGACATCTGGATTTATAATGTATGGTGCATTTTACATGTGCTGGTTGCTGTTTCTTCTCTTCGATACCTCTAACCCCAGTTTTGTCCAGGTCTGCAGTTTGTTACTGATCATGGCTGAGTTGTTTATAGTAACTAGTGCCAAGTCTGTGCCTCATCTCTTACCATCCCATAGCTGAATTCCTCTGTACCACATCCTGTGTTGTAAGGCACAGCTCTCTTAAGGCCCCTGCTGTCAAACCAGGCCTGTATCTCTTCATACTAGGTCCTTATGTTAGTCTTGTAAGTATCTCATTATACATTGAGTAACCACTTTTTACAGCTATCTGCAGAAAACCATCCTTATTCAAAGATAAATCAAAGTAAAACAAAATAGAGATATTGGAGGAATCACAAACACAGCTATTCCAATTGAAACAAAGACATATTCAGACAAAGCACAGCTGACAAACGTCAGGACTTGTAAAGCCTTGTGAATTCGGCACAAAGTTTATGGCCTATTGGTGGTAGTGGTACTACAATATTGCAGAACTGTAAGATTGAAGCTTCCAAAACTTTTAAAAATATGCTGACTCTTGTTCCTGTACCCTGTGTACTGCTCTTAATGCCCTCAAAAGGTACAAGTCGTTAACCCCGTGGCAATATTCCCGTATGTCAGAAAAGAAGGAAGGTCTTGTTGCTGAAGTGTAGTGTCTGTGGTCTGATTGTTGTGTGGTCAGCAGTACTCATTTGAAAAGGACCAATGTTTCCAAGCTTGCCGTAATGGTGGATTGCTGTAGCCGAGTGTGCGACCATGTGGCTGAACAAGTGGTCAGATAGCCGTCCTTCAGGGCAGCAAGCAGTGCTGCAGCAGGATAAAAAGGAACAGATGAAAATGGGAGATGGACCACATAAGACAGAAAATGAGTCTCTTTGCCAAAAACGTGGTCTGAATACAGAGGACTCGCTCCCTGTGCATCTGGTGCAGCCTACGCTGCAGTGCTGATGGATGGGAAGAGACCACTGACTTTGTGAACTGAGCAGAACATGCTCTGTGGTGTTCCAGCAGTCTGTGGGCATCTTGGATCCTTGACAGCAGGGCTCCATGAGGAACAGTTTGATTACTACTGATTAAAACTACTGAAAAGATCATGACTATGAGGATACGCTCTTGGAGAGTGCGATGTCAGACAATTTGCTCCCTGAGCTCCTTGCTTGTGGTTTTCTTATCTTTTCTACCAGGTCCTCAGGCAGCACAGGGATGGAGTGGTTCCACAGAGTACCTTCCTGGGTTTCTGCCACAGTGTAATATGTATAGATTCTACAAATATATGCATAAAAGAAGTGAAACAGTAAATAGAGCCATTGAAACAATGTTTATTGACATTATTAAGAAAGGTTTTAAAAATTTGTTTTAATTAGCAGTATCTGGAATTGAAGTTTTGCATTCCTTTATCTTGATCGTGCCGACTAATTCTTTACCTTTTCTTACGCAGGTCCTGATATGATGGTATGATACAAGATAATTTATGTTAGCAGAACATGTCAGCTTGATGTAGTGGGTCTGACACTCTGGCCCACAGCCAATGAGACAGCATATGCCTGAAGGGTTACGTATCAACTATCAGTTGTGATCCTTTGCAATCCGGTTGCAGCCAATGAAAATAGACTGTGGACAGCAGTGTGCCAAGCAGAAGCAGGACTGACCCATGTTTCACCTGTTGGCAAGGTTGGTATGAATGGTCCTCTTCTGAAGACCTGTAGGAGCCAGCAGGAGCTGGCCCAGAGGCTTTTGTAAAACTCAATACAATCTGTTAGTCCTAAATTATGTTGTGCTGAATGGATCATTTCTGCAATTAGGTTTATATTGCAGAGAGTCAGCATTAAATAAATGGGTGAGGTGTAGCACTCTGTAACTGCAGACAGCTATTTTTAAAGATGTCTTCAGTGAGGCCTAAATTAAGGTTGCCCTATTTGTCATCTTCACTTCTTTGAGACAGACATTTACCATGCTCCTTTACATACAGTTTGATACCCTCTCTGAATAAGGAAGCCTGGCAGTCCATTGGAGCTTTGCCTGGAGTGACCCGCCCACTGACTTTCAGAAAGATTAATTGATGATGCAATATAGTGATTTTTTAATTGAAAAATAATTATAGAATGGATGGAAATAGATGTTCCTGACATGAAGGAGTAATGGACAAGGAAAAATGTCGTGTTCCAGTTAAACAGTGAACTCACGTCTCATAGTCCTGTTCTAAGTAAGAAATCACTGCTGCAAAGGAGGCTGGGTGGAAATCAGTGGTACAAACCGTTTTTTTACCACTAGCAAGCTCACTTTGTGTTCAGATTTCACTAGGTGAAACTGAGTGTACTCGACAGAGCAGAAGTTTGGGACAACTATTGAAAAGATTCAGTAAACACAAAACAAGACAGTAATAATTGAGCACTGTTCTGCTGAAATCGCTATACATCATGGAGTATTTGAATATCTGATGAGGCTACTTCTCTGCAATTTCATTTGTTGAGACGTGAGACTGCCCATACTTACAAAATAGATATTATAAGTATTTCTAAGAATGGGTCGCCTCCTTCATGCATTTTCTGAATCACATGGCCTTTGCATTGGTGCATCTAACACAGAGGTCACACAGAGAAGATCAGGGTGTATTGCTACAGAACCTGGGGATCAGCAAATTCCTACAAGGAAGGAATTCTTTCAGCTTTTTCTTACCAATATAACATAGAACACCAGGTAATGTGGCTGGAATATAGAGCTAGAACAGCAAAAAACCACCCAGCATACTGATACTATCCTGGCGAGTACTCAGGGAAGACTTTGTTGAAGCTGCCACTACAGAGGCATTTTGGAAGCTGACTGTGCCCTAATGCAGGATGCCTGGAAAGTATGTATGGGTTCTAATCAGATGAAGTTTTGTTAGAATTAGTAGCAGGAAAAAGATAATCTCCACATAACCAATGCTATGCTCAGCTTGTCAATTTTTAACCTTTTTATCACCTTCTGTTTCAATTGCTTCATGTATTCCTGCTTGTTTTTGTCAGCCTGTGAAGATAGTATACTTCTATGTAGGGGAGAGATTAATTTCCTCAGGCTATTTTTCAAGATTTGTTATTTGATTTTGTGTATTCCGCTGTAGCTGCACTGTTCTTTTGTATACCTCAGAAAGATCTAGAAGATATTCTTAGTTCTTCAGCCAAGCATGCTTGGCAACAAGCTGCATCTTTTTGTTTAAAAATGAAGAGGGTTACCCATCTTTTTTGAAGTGCGATTGTTACCCCTCTCTGGTCTCATTTCTATTTATCAAGACTGCACATTGCAAATGGTCACTGTTTACTGTTTCAAAGAGACAAGCTGAATGCACTGCATTCAAATAAACTTTAAAAAAATTTGAAGGGTATCCTAAAACATGTTTTAACATAATCTCTAAAAGAAAGCCCAGTGAATTTTGTACTGAATTTCTCTAATCATCACTGCAGCACATACTGCTGTTTTTTTCCTAAAGCAAATTCTATCTATCCTCTTCACTAAAATGTGTAAAGTGCTTGACAGTAATTATTCTACATGTTTGCTTCATTAGCAAGTAAAATATTAAGGCTTAAATACCCTTAATTGTGGGGACTGACGTCCTGTAGCTTTGGCTCATTTGCGTGTTTTTAAAAAGCTTTCAGATTTGTTGGTATTTCAATATTAGTCTTTCATATCTAAGGAGGTTTTGTTCCCTTTTTCTCCCATTCAGTTTTAGAGGGAGGTGAAGGTTATTACTGTGTGTCACTGGGACAAAGTAGATGGAGGAGGAGGAAAGAACTGTGGTAAATGTTTTGAAATTTCATTATTACATTGGAGAGTTTTGTTTAGATGAGATAAGGCAGCTGTATTTTTGTAATGTATCAGCGGATTTACTAGTAATTTGCACTTCTGTACAACTTTCAATTTAAGGCTCTGAAGTGCTTTACAGACATCAATTAACTAAATCTTTTAGCACCCAAACTAGGTAAAGATTAAGATCCTCATCTTACAGATGCAAACGCTGTACAGACACAGATGAGCTAGCAATAGCTTTACTCTTTTACCCATAAACCAGAACTCTGGTGGAAGGTTTTGTTGAGTGAAACAGCACCTGTCAGGGATGAGAACAGCAGGTTCTGAGAATTGTTGTAGACCTATTTCACTTCGAGCTGTAAGACCAAAGTTTCTTGAAAATTTTACTTGTATTTTAGCAATTACATCCTCTTTCTTCTCTCAAAAAGGTTTTACATCTTCTTACTATCTTGCATCTAAGAATATTCTTGTAATTATTCACTTGTTTGAAAAAAAGTAGCTTTTCTATGTGTTCCTGAAGAGATCAAATCCCGTTTCTATGAGCTTGGCTCACTTTTTGGTCCTGCTACTTACCCCACAGTTAATAATTTATTTAAAAAATAAAATCTGGAAGCAGAAATGTAGTGATATAAAGCTGCCTTCTGACCTCATTTCTAGCTGCTGTTGATGCAGCTGATTGCATGGATGTCCTAGTACTGCCACTAGGAAACTGAAAAAGGAAACCACCAAAAGGGCGGAAACTGGAGTGGTGAATGAGGATGCGCAGATTCATTTTTGCAGAAAAGGACTCAAGTTGAACGTGAGCCAGCAGTGTGCCCTTGTGGCATAGAAGATGAATGGGATCCTGGGCTGCATTATGAGGAGTTTTGACAGCAGGTCAAGGAAGGTGATCCTTCCCCTCTGCTCAGCACTACTGGGGCCATACCTGGAATGCTGTGTCCAGTGCTGGGCTCCCAGTACATGAGAGACATGGACATTCTGGAGAGAGCCCAACAAAGAGAGTCAGACAAAGGGCCCCAAAGATGATGAAAGGACAGGAACATCTCACATAGGACACAAGGCTGAGGGAGCTGGGGCTGTCCACATGTAGAAGAGGAGGCTGAGGAGGATCTTATCAAAGTGTATAAGCATCTGAAGGGAAGCTGCAAAGAGGTCAAAACCAGGCTCTTTTCAGTGGTGCCCAGTGTCAGGACCAATGGCACAAAGATGAAAACCAGGAGTCTCTGCCTGAACACATTTTCACTGTGAGGGTGACCGAACACTGACACAGGTTTTCCAGGGATGTTGTGGATTCTCCATTCTCGGAGCTATTAAAAAAGCCTCTGGACATGGTCCTGGGTACTGAGCTCTAGGTGGCCCTGCTTGAGCAAAGCACTTGGGCCAGATGACCTGCAGACGTCCCTTCCACCCTCNAGGAACATCTCACATAGGACACAAGGCTGAGGGAGCTGGGGCTGTCCACATGTAGAAGAGGAGGCTGAGGAGGATCTTATCAAAGTGTATAAGCATCTGAAGGGAAGGTGCAAAGAGGGCAAAACCAGGCTCTTTTCAGTGGTGCCCAGTGTCAGGACCAATGGCACAAAGATGAAAACCAGGAGTCTCTGCCTGAACACATTTTCACTGTGAGGGTGACCGAACACTGACACAGGTTTTCCAGGGATGTTGTGGATTCTCCATTCTCGGAGCTATTAAAAAAGCCTCTGGACATGGTCCTGGGTACTGCGCTCTAGGTGGCCCTGCTTGAGCAAAGCACTTGGGCCAGATGACCTGCAGACATCCCTTCCAGCCCCACCATTCTGCAGTTCTGTGAATTTCCATTATGAGCTTAAAGCTGATCTGCAAAACCCAGAAGTTTACAACTGGTCTGCAAAAGTCAGTTTTTAATCACTGCTGTGGATGTCAGAATTTCCAGTTATAATCACAGATTGTTCTATACATGGTAGTCATGAAGGAGTATGAGAAAACTACAGGCTGGCATTGGAGCAGTTTTTTGAATGTGAAAACTCTAACTGCTCCTGTGTGATAGTCTTTCTTGATGGTACTGAATGCACATGGAATGACTTCCTTTTTGAATTTTTCAGTGGTAAAAAGGAAACGGTACAATGCACTATTGAAAAAAAAAAGATAAAATACATATAGGTAATGAAATGTGCTATTTAAAGAGGACTGTCTAACAACAGTCATTAAATCAGTCTTTTTTTCCTTAGCTTGTTATAGTCTAAAAAATCTTCTGTAAAGAATATTAGGAATGTGGAAAAAAATCTACAAAATGTAAAATCAAGAATTATGGCGTAATTTGGTCTTATATTGCTGATAATGTATTTTATGAAACTGAAAATAACTGAAAAATAAAGGAGCATGGAATTGGTTACATTTCAGAGGGCTGAGAGAACAATTGCTTATAACCTGCTAAAGCAATGACCACAAAATCAACACTTTTCTCATATGTAATTTTATTTATTAGAAATTTAATTGTATTTATTAGATGGGAGGAAATGTATCTCTGTATCAAGGATTTTCAATGTATTAGTCACATCGTTTGTATTAATACTGCTTCCTTTTGTATTGCTTTTATGGCTTGTTTTTCTTTTTGTATGTGTGTCTATTTCTCAGAATCTCAGAGATGGCATTAGGGCCACTTGGAAACATTCAGCTCTAGTGATCCTATAGAAATGTGTGCTCTGCAGGGAGTGTTGGATTGTACACAAGAGCGTAGACTTCCGGTCTTCCAGCTGAGCTTCTTGGAAAGTGTCATCCATTGCTACATTGCTACTACCTAGCTTTTTTTAATTGATGAATTTTATGTTATTTGATCAGTTTCTCTGTATCCTTGGGATTAGAAAATTCATGTGAGATTCTTTTTTTCTTATTTTGCAGTAAAACCATATATTTTACATGATGCCTGGAACAGGCAAGTGAAATCTGATCTCTGTGTAGTTTCAATCTCTTCTCTTGGAAATTCCCAACTACTGGAGTATAGTGCCTTCCGTTACAGACACCTTTCCTTCCTTACTTAGGTGCACTTTGTTTACTCAGGCTTTTTATACCACCATTAATTTCAGACCTCTGTGGTAATAATCTTTCTGTGTAATTCTTCTTTCTAAATGTTTGGGATATTGTTCATTTGTTCACATCTTACTTATAGAAGATAAGTTGGTGTTTCAAAAAATACTTATTTTGTTCTCTGTTACTTGGGAAGCTGCAGGTGTTCCAAGGTACCATCATAAGTTCTCCAAAACCTACTGACAGTCATACTTAGTAAAATGTCAGAATTTTTATTCACAAAATTTAGGGACATAACTAAGTTTTATTAGAACTCAATGAGGCATGAAATATTATTTATGCCTTCTAAAAATGTATGTTAGGTATACAAAGGCTAACCCTCCAATTGTTCTGTGTTTCATTTTACTTCCTAATGCTGACAGAAATGTCTTTGTTGGCTCTCTACAAATTTCTGTTAGCTTGTTAGCGTGCTCTTTAGGTCCAAATGTAATAATGTCTTATAAACACATTTAGACTTTTGTTTTTCCTTTTTGATTCTGGACAGTGTCATTTGCTTCCTGACTGTTACACTTTTTATTTAATATGCATTAGACTGAAACATTCAATGAAAAATGTGTTGAACGTGAATTTTGATATATTTCAGAGACTTAATAGGTATTAATAGAGCAATAATACAGTAGCAGACACAGACCAGATTACAGCTTGTACATTACAGCCAGTGTACTCAGGGCAAACACCATTAAGAAAACATAATTTGAACATTAAAGAGATTGTGTTTGTAATCAGGACATCTGCCAAAACCATGTCCAAAGGTGTAGAGGTCCTCTAGTACACTTCTTTTGCAGCTTGCATTTGCACAACCCAATGTCTTCATCTGTCCAATCCAATTAAGTATTCTAAAATACAGCCAGAAGGATAATTGCTGCAGGAATACCAGATACAGATGCAACTTAAGTGGAGGTAATGTTTGTAATACGTGGTCTGCCGGCAGGCTTGGATGCGGAACTCTTTATCTACATTAGCTGATGGAGTGATTCCCGTCCCATATGGGGCCTCACTGAGAATCAAGAGAATTGGGTGGTTGCTTTGTTGTTTTCAACATCTTCCTGAAACTACATTGGCTTCTATCAATCACCTAGATAAGAACAGATTTGAGCTCAGTGTTGCTTGAAGAGGAAAGTGATCTTCCTAGCTGGAGCTTGAGTGTGGCTGAAAATCAGGAGAATCATTTGCATTTCATATTTTGCCAAGGTTTCCGACAGTTTGTCTGCTTTGAGATTTCTGTTAAGCAAAGCAATCAGATCATCCCAAGTCTTTCACTGATGCCTGTGTGAAATATTGTCGTTTTCCCAACCCTGTCAACATCCCCAAACACTTAAAAAAACCCCCAAAACCTGGACCTAATTCCGTGTTGCTGAAGAATTTTGAACAATTTTTCTGGAAAGAAGGGGTGAACTTTAAAAGCAAGATTATATTGCATTGGACAAAGTGCCTGAAAAGTGATGCAGAACAGGTATTTTGTATATGTTCTGTCCTTGGTTTGTGTGATGCAACTGATTTGCACCAGTTCTGTTGGTAGATTTTGACATGATACCTATCAGTGGGGAGCAATTTCTTTGAACTCCAAAGAAATTGCTTCATAGGAGCTGGAATTTCAGATTATTAACAGGTCATAGACGGTAAATGACAGGCACCACTTACATAAAGATCTGTTTTCAAAGAAGTGACTGAGAACAGAAAGGCCAATTAGAAAGCTATGGACCAGCCATCTAGCTAGAGCATCATCACAAGCTCAACAGCTGTTTCATGTCTAGCTCTGCAAGTCATCAGGGACTTAGGCATCGATTTTCTTGGCAAACTGCTGAAATTCTTGAGTTTACTCTCTACGTGATTCAAACGCTAATAATGTACTGTTTGTATGTGTGAATCCTACCTCTGTCCATGTAACATCTTTTTGCAGTGGCTCTTAGGTGCCTCCTGCTGTGTTTCCCCCATCTATTTTATATTTTGTTTCTGTTGCTCTCTAACACTGGCTGTTGTAGTGAGATTTTAATCATTTTCACCCAAAGTGGACTGGCTGCTCAGCTCTCTTACAAGGGCTTCACATGCTTCTGACAAACCAGATCTTTCCCACCTTGAGGAGTAAAGGGCAAGGCCATTTTCACGTTGTGTGATATTGATGGACTTCAGCATTTCCAAAGGATTTGCTCCCTTTTTGGCTATGACCCTTTTAAAACTCGTTTTACACATTTGCATTGCACCAAAGAGCCAGCCAGGACCTTTTGGCCCAAAGTGTTCGTAACTCCACATTTTACTTAACTGACAATAGGAAGGCATTTAAATAACCAGTTGCCAATTTTACCTGCCTGACAGTAGTCTTGAACACAGATAGAAGGGGACAGGAGAGGAAGTATCATAGTGTTATTTCAGCATCACGGTGTTTTCTGTAGATGTTCAGCTATATATTACCTCTGGGCTTTATTTCAGGTTCCTACCCTACTTTCATGCTATTCAACCTATTCATGAACCCAATTTTTAAAGCTTATGCAGAGATCATGGCAACTTACCAGAGTGTGAACCTGTCACTCCATCTATTCTCTGGATCTGCCTGATTTACAGAGACAGCTCTTCATTATGCTGTACACACACCGTGACCAGAGCAGAAATGCTAGTGGTGCATTGAAGCTGAATGTTTAGGTTGGAAGTGACAAAGGAAGGGTTTTCTGTTGTTCAGACACCATTAAAAAAAGAGAGATTTCCTATCCTGGAGGGTACTGGACAAAGAGCATCATATTTGCTTTTACCTGAGGAGGAGGTGCCAAGGAGACTCAGAGGCTGGAACAGCAGACCTGCATGAGGTCTTTTTCTGAGGTCTGGAGCCTCCAGTCTGTCATGCTCCATTCCCAGACTTTGGTTATCACCCATTAGTCTTTCCTTGTACCCTGGAAGGATCAGTATCCCTACAGAAAAAAATATGCCTTGAATCACTTTAAGGCATTGCAGCCCTTTCAGAGTCCCCTACATTAATATTTGTGTGTGAAGCTAACTCATGCAGTAAATTAGGCAAATGTCGATTAAATTAGAGTGACCTGGGAGAAAAAAAATACAGAAGCTAAGGAAACATTCTTAAAGGAAGTGTTTTTAATGGCTCAAAATCTTCAAACTGCTGCAAAGCATAGCTGGAAAATCAATTTGGAGTTTCATTTGTTTCTGTTCTCAGAAATGAGACAGATTTGGCAGTTGTGCTCTAACATTAATGATTTAAGGGACTTAACCTTGCTTTATGAATAGAATTCAATCCAGCCTTAAGGCCCATGGGCAATTACTGCAATAGACATCTGCATGACATGCTTTTAAACTCTATATGCATTGTAAAAATGTGGCAGGGGGTGGGGTTTATAGGGATACACCAAACTCAAGAGGAATCCCTAATGGCAGAACTGCATGCTGATCTTTGTCTAAGCACATAGGTCATAAAGTGCAGGAGGAGATGTTAGTAATACTTGTTTCACATTAAGAAGGCACCATGTCAGGTAATGCAGGAGAAATGAGTATTCTTGAAGCCATCAGACTGAGAGTCTTGGTGTCCTAAAGTGCTGCCTAAAATTAAGTGAATTTTCTGAGAGCAGTGATGGAAATTGACTACTACTATTATCCAGGTAAGTTTTTGACTGTGATAGGAAAAAAACCAAACTCTTGAAGACCTGGAACAAAATCAAGGAGGTTAATCATAAAATACTGAAGGATCCATTCCTTGTCCTAGCCATTAGTGTCCTCCCAAAATTTTAGAAAAGTGATGTTCTTGCTTAGTATAAAATGGTACAAAAGATCAATTAAGAAACGCTCCAAGTTTTGGTAATCTTGTTTGTATGGGCAAAGAACAGAAGAAATATGCCAACTTTTTGTTCTCGCTGCCATCTAAAAATTGCTGGTTCCGCAGCAATTTTTCCTGTCTGTCAGTGCAAATTCGCTCTGGATCCTTCTCTTTTCCTTCCGGTTTATTCTTAGAGGAAGGGTTAGATATCCTCTTTGTAACAGAAGTGTTGGATTGAGATGGTGCTATCTTTCTAACATTCCCCTGAAATATTTTTCATTATCTATTGGCTGTCTGAATTGTAGCTCATCTTCACATTTGATTAGTGAATGCTTGTCTCTTAAAAAGGCAGAGTAAGATGCAAAGAAGTGAACAGTTTCAACAGGAATGGTAAACCAGAAGCATCTGTAGACTGTTTTCTGATCTTTAACTCATGAGACCATTTCTCAAGCCATTTCACGAAATGTTTAATGAGCGTTTCAAATATTCATACTGCTCATTTTAAGGAAGGGTTTCTATCTGCCTATGATTACTTTGGAAGAAAACTCTGGATTACTTGCATGTGTGGACTCTCATTAATGCAGAATGGGAGTCCCTGATTTCTTTTAGTTCAAAGTATCTGAAAAACAATAGCTTTAACAGCATCCATTTTCATAAAAGCAATGAAATATAATTATATCCTGCAGCTCATTTACTAGTGCAATTGGTGCAAGACACATTTTCCCTTCTTTCTTTCTCTAAGCCAATAGGTTCATTAGAATAACAGAAAATAAGGTTGGAAAGGATATGGGGATTGGTTCTTTTGCTCCAAGGTAGGACCAGTTAGACTTGTTAAACTTCTCACAGATGACTGTGTGTAACCAATTATTATTTTTACTTCTTTTTTTTTTTGCAAGTTTCAAAGGTCAGCCATTTACCAGTCTCTAAATGACCAAAAACTCAGTAGTTCTGAGACAGAGAAATAACCAGATATATCTGCTACCTTAATACTTTTTATTTGCTGTCTATCTCTAGTTGAACTGGTGCTGGTAATTCATGGACTAATGGTTTTGATAATTCACTTGACAGCCAGCAGTTTTGCTCTATTCTCAGTCAGGAAGACTCAGGCTGCTGCGTGTGGGGTTACTGAATTGCTGCTGACTGTTGCTGTTTAATATTTGCAATTACACTGGATTTTGTCAAAATCTGTGGGGTGGTCATGTGACCAAGAAAGTCACGTTGTAAGAAGATCTTTTAAAATCTGTCCAGGTGCCCCTGTCCACACTTTCACAATTGTTAACATTATGGATTTTTCTTGTGGTGTAAGTCGAGCTTTCTCATTTTACAGACCAGTTTAGATTCCTTATTTGTTATCCTTTTTTTTAAATGAATACTGTTTTCTCTTTGCAAAAACCTTTTATATTCTCTTTCTGTGTTCTGCTGGGTCATCTTTAGACTAAGAAGTTTGACTTAATTTTTTATTAGGACCCACTGTCTGAGAATATGAATGTATTTAAATTCTTCCTTTCCATGCAAGTTTTGCCACTGGTTTCTCTGGAACAAAGAATTACAGAATCCTACAAAAATGTTATATTTGGGATATTAATTAGCCTTTGAAATTGCTTTTAAATAGTTGTTTAAAATAAAGCCCTCCTTACACATCCATGTAGAGATTGTCATGTAAGAGGTAGAGGCCTAAGCTTCTGATACATAATTAAAAAACAGGAGAAAGTTAGTGGTCATAATCTTCAACTTCTGAAGTAATCTTAGCTTGTTTCCCTTTGCTTACAGGCTAAATCTTGCTTTCAGAGTTGTGATCTGCTGTAATGACATGATGTGCCAACTGTACACACTATGTTGTACCTAGTTGGTGCACTTGTCTCTTTTCATTAGCAGATTGTTTCTAGATAGTCTGACACACAGTTATTGTTTAGTTTCACGAGCATCATTTCAACACGGTTGCAGATAATTATGGCTTCATGACTTTAGACAGTGCTGCTAATGCCTTCTAATTTTAGTAGCTACAGCAGTATGTTAGTTGGCCTTGCACGTTGCGTTCTGGCATGGTTGGATTGCTCACAAACTGTAAGAATGATTCCAGAAACTTATAAACAAGGTTAACGATCTTTTTAAGGTTAAAAATTGTAAAACTGTTTTGTATGTGGATTCTAACACAGGGTGATGTTTGACATCAAAATATGTGCTCACTGCTTCTATTTTGTGGTAAACTGGTACACAGTTCTCAGGAAGCTTATGCAGCTGCAGAACCTGTTTAACTGATGGACCATTGCATACAAATTGTCTTTAAATTGATTAGGTCATGGTCATTACAGTGAAAAAGAGCATTACCATATGATCAGTGCTTTCCACAACCCAGCAATCTGAATGAAGATCAAAGCTCAGGAAACTAAAAGCCTCTGAAAAGCAAGATGAAATGCAATGTGCCATGTTAAATATTTGAAAACTCTTTTGTCAAATTATTATCGACGAAATAATAAGATCAGAGCCAAAATTCATCACACAAAATCGGTTTTGAGTAGTTATGGGAAAGTATCTTGCTGTCACAAGGTGACACTAGAGCTGTGGGGAGTGGGCTACAGGTTTAAACACCAATGAAACAAGAGGGTGATCAAAGGTATACAAAAAGTAATAGAGATCTTCGTGCTTAGTTGAGAAAACATACTGAAAACTAGCTGAGTATCAAGAATGGGAAAATAATTAGATATTACAGGGAATGGCATAGGCCAGAATAGGTTGTCATCACAGGAGCTTGAGATAAAGGGTAGGTGAGAAATGGAAAAATCAATCAGAGGACTAAGAACAAGGCAAGGCAGAGTAAATGGGAACGTTGCAAAAAATAATGGCATGAAACCTGGCATCGGATTGTGGACTGTGGTAGTCGATAACGTATAATCAATGTACATTCCTTGGCACCACATAATCAGTTTGAGTACACAGATTCAGTTGTTGTTACTATTTACTCTTGTTTATCAATCAAGTCTAAGAAGATTGCTTTTTGGTAGTTTGATGGGGTTTTTAAATTTGTTTTGGTGATCTAGATCACACCAACTAAGCAATTAAGCTTTGAAGTTTTTACTGTGAATCAGAAAATTGTTCACTTATGTTAAAAAATGCCATGTATACTCTAAAATATGAAGGAGTGTGAGTCCTGTCCCTGTAGATCCTCAGAGGTGTCAACAACCCAAGCCTAAAAGGACTAGATTACATCTGGTTTTAAGGAGCTTCTGTTTCCATTGTATTTTTTTTTTGCTGGTGTCCTGGAAAGAAGTTAGATTTATTGGTCTTATCCATGGAAATCTTTCAGTAAAATGTCATCAGATTTCCTTTCCTCCATTCTTCAGATTATATGTCTGTTTTCAGTGAGGGTTTACATCTCCCAATTAATAGTTCAATTCCTTTAGGACTCATCAGAGTTACTTGGTTTTGGTGCATTTTTTTATGCTACTTCTGCTGATTTGTCCTAAAACCTTTCTACTGTCTCTTCAGTTTGAGCCAGCTCTCCTAACTGCCCCTGCAGAGCACTGTGTGGTTGAAGACACCTAAGGAAGCTCCTGTTTGATGATAGCAAACATCAGTGCAAACCATTCAGTCATCTGTAACCCTACAAGTGTGCTTTGTTGCATCTCCATGACCCAAAATTCTCCTGTTTCTCATGCTCTTGAGAAAGATGTTATTAGCCAGTGGCAGGTGGCAGCTGTTCTACCGTGTTCTATACTTCTAATGTGCCAATAATAAATGCTGAGTTTTGGCATGGATGTGATTTGCTCTCTTGGAGATTGTCTTTTTTAAATAATCATGGTCACTATGTCAGTACCATTTTGATCGAAATCCAATAGTGTACTCAGGAAACAATCAAGCATTGCTTCTCCTCTTCTGGATATTAGTTGTTCCAAGAAAATGTAGTTTAGGGGGTGTAAAATTGTTTCTTATGTGCCGTTGTGACATTTGCAGAGTATGTAGAAAGATAAAACTGCTCTTCCATTATCAGTCCTCTACACTCACACTCTTTTCCCAGCAACTCCTGTGGATAGTTAGGAATGTAATAATAAAAATAACAATAACAACAAAAATAATAATCCTTTTCAATTTGGGCACTGAAAATTCAGTCTGTATGAATTCAGTGTTTCTTACTGACATTGTTAGTTGTTGTGTGCTATTTGTCTATCAGCTTTCTTTAATACGTAAATACTCCTTCACAGATGTCCCTACTACTAGATCATTCCTATGTAGTTAGTTCACCTTCAGTATTATAATGCATCACAGATTGGACTTTTCACCAACTTTTTGAGCTATGTTATTATCACACAGAGCCGAGCATTTCAGACCACCACCTTATTTTTAGGCTCTTGAAAAGTATTTGAAAGGATGATCTTGACCTGATTATCTCTTTTTGTAGACCTGCTTAACAAGTTTTATTTTTTTGTTGACAATGTAATTCACTGTTTCCTCTTAGATTTTTATCAACTTTTATGTCAAAATTTATTTGAAAATTTAAGCTCTAGTTTAATGACTTAATCCTTTAAATATCTTTTAGCATATTATGTTGTTCTCTTTCACACCTGTTGGCTTTTCTTAAGTCTTAAAAAGCTGTTTTGCATTGATTTTAATTTCAGCTGTGAACAAATTATTTTTATTGTACAGTGAGATATTTCCTTCTTTGTAGGCTCATCTATCCCAAGATTTCCCAAGTCATAATAAATTAAACCCACTCTTTCTATTACTGTATTCTGAATTATGCCTTGAGTAACTCAGTGGGACCTGTCCTCTTTGTCTGGTTCTAGTCAAGACACAAGAAACACTTCAGAAAATTGCTCTCAGAGAGATCTAAGGCTTGAACTGCCTTGTAGTAGTCATGCTGTTGCCTTGAGCAACCCTTTCCCATCCACTTCCTTCTCATTGCACTTTAGACCATTCCCACAGCCCAAGGATTTATAATTTTATTGTTCTCTCCCCTTACTGCAGTTCTTGTTGCATCCAAGTTTCCCACATTAGTTTACTTATTTTTACCTTGTGCCAGTATACTCTTAGCATAATATGCATGAGTAGAAAAGCTTGTGGTAGGGTGTTTTCCACCTGTGAGTTTCATGCAAAAATGATATTTTGCTGGCTGTCCAACTTGGGATATGAGCCAACAGTGGAGATACCATCCCTTGGCTTAGAAGTGTTTATTGCTCCCATAATAATTCCTTTATTACATGTTTTTTTCTTCTAGGTCAGTTGCCAACTAAGTCAATTTAGTTCACCAGAAAGATGGAAACATATAGAAAATGGATAAATAGATCAAGAAAATCTTTGGGGGAGTGTGAGAAAGCTCTAGAAGATTGTAACTGAGGTCTGAGATCCAGGAGTCAGCTGTCAATACCAAGAGTCAAGCTAGGCAGACAAGCTCAGGTTCAGGGGGCATCTTAGCACAAATGAAATTAATTTTTATGGCTGCTTAAATGAAGCTTCCATTAAAGCCTTGGCAACAGACCAAAGTAAGTCTGTGTTGAAGAGATTTAACTGCAATTGGAACAAATAATCCTTATGCATCAACTGGGTCAGTGCTGAGGAAGGAATGCGTGTTATTCACTTGTGTTTCCAAGAAAGAAGGGAAAAGTTTCTCATCTTTTGCACATCCAGGAAAAGCATTCAGGATGTCAATACCTTGTTGCTTGTCTTGAATTTCACTTGCAGTGCTTCCTCAGAAGGCCTCTGTATGGTAAAAACACTCATAAGAAATTTAGGATTGGTTTCCTGAGATCATAAACTCTGAACCCGCAAGTTTTGTTTGCCAGGACACAAACTAGTTTGCCAGTTTAAATCCCCCTGACATATGCTGTGTTTTTGCCAGTGCTCTTCAGACAAGCATTTTCTTGCATTGTGAGGTCTGTGCAATAGAGATAAGCCCGGCCTCACAGTCCTGAACAAACCTGAAAAGACATTTTTTCTTCAGGAAAGAAGGGATTTTTCTAAATTGTAATCCAGACTGTGTCTCAGTGTGGAAGCTTGAACCTATCTCTAGTTTACATGTACTGACCCTTGCAATAGCCAAAAAGATTTATGTTTCTTCAGGACAAATAAGGTCGATGGTTCATTTGTCTGGCTTTTCTTTCTAGAGCCCCTGACCATAACAGGCATTTGTAGCTCACAACAAAGCTTCACTTGCACATATGACCTTTTTGACCACTATCAGAACGTCACCGCCACTGGTCAGTGCCTCTGGAGCTCTGTTTCTGAATGTTTTGTTGTGAACTGGTTATTGAACTTCTCCTGCCACTGCCAAGAGATCTGTGCTCGTGAAACTGGTGACATAGATGGATGTCTGTCACCTGTGCACTGGGGAAGCATTGAGTCTAGCAGGCCATGAGGGATCAGAGTGTTCAAATGTGCTGTGGCAGCTGTGTAGTGTGATGGCTGTGGCCCTGTGCTCTTGCTGACAGGATGAGGAGCTCTGCAGTATGCAAGGGGTTTTCCTGCCTGCACAAACAAAACCCTGAGACACGGTCTTTGTACTGCTTTGAGACTTAAGACATTTGAGTTTCACTTCTTTGTCTGTCCTTTTATTATTGCTATTAACATAAAGCAGTATCATTAATGTGGCTTACATTTCATGTGTGTACGTGGCATCACCTTGCCAAGACCTACACGTTTTATAGCAACAGCTAAGTATTTAGTTTTTGAAATCTGAAGAACTTCTAGTGAAATTAATCACAGCATAGCCTTCTAAATTTGATATAATTCAATATTAATCAGATTTAATAAGCAAGAGGATGAATCAAGGCATTGCTAATAGGATACCGAATCTGTAGGCCTCCATGTGAAAGTCAGTGCTACTTACAGATTAGTGTGGTGGTTTCTGTGAATTGAATCTGGCAATATTTTTGCAGTGTCTCTGGCAATACCTGGAGTGGATGCATTCTGCAGTTCACTCCACTAAGTCTTCATTATTCATAGTCAGAGACTGGTATGAAAACCCTGCATGAAAATCAGGGTATAAGGTGGGATGGTGCACCCAGCTATGTAGTGGAAAAATTGAAATGCTGAACATCAGAGCACTTTGCAGGGTGCATAGGTTAGTCTGTGACTGTAGATAAGACATCTCCAAATTAGCTCAGGAGGTGGTTGCAAGAGCAGTTGCAGATGATAAGTCATCTTCCTTGCTGATCACGATTTGTACAGCCCTGGGCAGATGGGAACTTCTCAGAAATTCTTGCAGTTCTTCTATGGGTGAAAGGAGGTTCCCCTGGGCATCAGCGTAACAACTCCTGTAGACATTCCAATGGTTTTGGAAATAGCCAAGAATAGTATGTAGAAAGATAGAAAAGGAGTGAAAAATAAGGTTCTTGTCAGTGAATATATTTTTACTATTTTTGTTTCTACAGGTATTCAGCCATCACTATAGCGCCTAAATAACTTCCAGCAATATGTTAACATGTGCAAATAGTCTCAGTCAGGAGTAGCTTTTCCTGCTTTCATACTCTTTTTAACTTGAGACCTCAGGACATGTTTCTGTAAGGAAAAAAATGGGTATGTGGTTTGTGTAAAAAGTGTACATAATTTTTTTTCTTTCATATCATTCTATATACATATATGTATACATATAAAATACTATATATCTCTCACTATTATATAGACTATATGTTACTCTATTATACATATGTTTATATCTTGCCTTTTTGGAGCCAATGATGAGAAGATTCTGCATATTTTGAGACAGAGATTCCATTAAAGGTAGTGATCAAATGCAGTGGAAAATTTAATATATGGAGCAAAGACAGCTCAGAAGCAAATGTCTAGTTATCTTCATAACAAGTATGCCAGCTGAGTCTGCAGGCTGGATATTTGTTGAAAGAAAGCAGAAAAATTATGCTTTGCTTCTGAGATAGGAATGCTTCAAGACTTTCGAAGAGTACAAAAGGATTACAGCTTTGCATTAATGTTGTATCTAAGCCAGTGAAAAAGAGGTGCTCTCTAACTATGGCAGCACAGCCATGAAGTAGGTTTTCCATAGCATCCTCCTAGAAAAACTGGTTGCTCATGGCTTGGATGGATGTACTCTTTGCTGGACAAAAATTGGCTGATTGAGCCCAGAGAGCAGTGGTGAACGGAGTTATACCCAGTTGGCAGCTGGTCACAAGTGGTGATCCCTGAGGATCAGTGTTGGGGCCAGACCTGTTTAATTTCTTTATCAGTGAGCTGGATGAGGGGATTGAGTGCACCCTCAGTCAGTTTGCAGATGACACTAAGTTGGGCAGGAGTGTTGATCTGCCGGAAGGTAGGAAGGCTCTGCAGAGGGATCTGGACAGGCTGCAATAATGGGAAAAGGTCAGTTATATGAGGTTCAACAAGGTGAAGTGCCTGGTCCTGCACTTGGGTCACAACAACCGCACTAAACACTGCAGGCTTGGGGAAAAGCAGCTGGAAATCCACCTGGTGGAAAAGGACCTGGGGGTGCTGGTCAACAGCATCTGAACATGAGCCAGGGTACACCCAGGTGGCAAAGAAGGCCAATGGCACCCTGGCCTGGATCAGCAATGATGTGACCAGCAGGACCAGGGCAGTGATTGTCCCCCTGTGCTCAGCACTGGTGAGGCTGCACCTTGAGTGCTGTGTCCAGTTCTGGGCCATTCACTTCAGAAAGGACATTGAGGTACTGGAGCAGGTCCAGAGAAGGGCAACAGAGCTGATGAAGGGTCTGGGGCACACATCCTGTGGGGAGCATCTGAGGGAGCTGGGGCGTTTAGGCTGGAGAAAAGGAGGCTCAGGGGGGTTCTTATTGCTCTCTACAACTGCCCGAAAGGAGGTTGTAGCCAGGTGGGGTTGGTATCTTCTCCCGGTAACAAGCAACAGGATGAGAGGAAATAGTCCAAGTTGCACCAGGGGAGGTTTAGATTGGACATTAAGAAAAATGTTTTCACTAAAAGGGTTGTCAAGCGTTGGAACAGGCTGCCCAGGAAATGGTTGAGTCAGCATCCCTGAAGGTATTTAAAAGACTTGTAGATGTGTCACTTAGGGAGATGGTTTAGTGGTGAACTTGGCAGTGCTGGGATAATAGTTTGACTCAGTAGTCTTAAAGGACTTTTCCAACCTAAATATTTCTATGGCTCTGTGATTCTGTTATGTACATGGATACATAACTTCTTTCATGGATGTTTGTTTAGGATATGAATGGAAAAACAAAGAATGACTAATCCTGTGGGGTTTCAGTATGTGTATACTTTGTGTGTCTGTGCCTAACAGACGCAAAACTAGGAAAAAACCCCAAAACTACAAGGGTTGGAAAATGGCCAAGAGGATGGGGAAACATGTCAACTGCTTGTGGTGTTGGGAGGTGGTAGAGGGGAGATCTCTAAAATCCTGAGGTTTCCTAGAAGACCTACCAGCCTTCTGTATCTGTGTATAGTTTTCCATATGCTCTATTTCATACAGCAAATACCCAATGTAACAAGAATCCAATCCCAGCTATGTGCAATTCTGTTAAAAACTCCGGTTGTAGAAGACTGCCAGGCATGGATCTGAAGGGCACAAACCAAACTCTGCTTTTATGTCTTTCTTAAAATCTTCTTTCAAAGAAATCCGAATTGTATTTGACACACGGAAAGAACATTTCTCTTCTTCCTGATGCCCTCCTCTGCCAGCAAAACCATACTGTAAGTATGTACCAGTGTGTGGGTGAATTTGCACAGCTAACACCTTTCAAAAGATGTTGGATGGTTTCCCAACATTTGTTCTCTTCAACATTTAAACTTTAAAGGTAAGAAATCAGTATTTATCTCACCTCTCTTTTGGGCTCTTTAGAAAGGATGAGAGGGTAGACTTTTGTACAATCTGATCCCCAGCAGCCTGATAGGCTCAGCTGCCAAAGTCAGAGTTTAGTCACTGTCTCAAATAAGTCACCTATTGAGGTAGAATGTGTAGAATTGCCCAATTTCACAATTTATTGTAGGTCTTACTTTGCTTGTTTACATAGTCCATCTAGACCTTGTTGTGGAAGAAAGCCGAAATTGTGAAGCAAATAGCAGGATAAATTAGAAAATCTAGTATTTATTTTTAATTCAAGCAATTTTTTTGAGCAAAAAATATTCAGCATTGCATACTTCAGGAGTGTCAAACTGAATGTAGGTACAGATACATGACTTGAAAACTTTATTTGAAAAGCTTTGTAATAGAGAGATGGCCAAGCTGGTTCTGTAGCTGCATGTGGCCTCCGGTGCCAGGCTTGTATCACGCAAACTCAAGAAGATTGGGCCGACATGCAGTTCTTGGAATAAAGCTGGGTTTGTGGATGTGTGTCACGATCCGCTCGAAAT
>VZRS01003733.1:182407-249356 GCA_013398055.1 Ifrita kowaldi | reverse complement strand
CCGTGCGCCCCCGGCTGCGGGGCCACCGCGGCGTGCGGAGGAGGCTGCGCGGTGCGATGTCCCCCCGGAGCGGGGTGATGGCTCCGCTGCAGCCATCCTGGGGCTGTGGTGGGGGGGCAGCAGCATGCGTGCCCCCCCGGCCCCCAGCGAGGCTACAGCACCTCCAGATTGAACCCAAAATTAAGGGAGGAGAGCTACAGCCCCGGTGTGGGGGATTCACGCACGCTGCTTTCTCCCCGCCGCAGCCCGGCTGGGAGCCCACGCGCGATGCCGCAGTCCCCCACCCCATGGTGCGGACACGGAGCATCCCGGCAGACCCCATCCCGCCGCGCTCCGTGGGTGGGATGCAGCCTGGGCACTGTCAGGGCTCTACGGCGCCTCTCCACCCCCAGCCGGGGCCGGACGCAGCGATCGGTGTCACAAGGGGCCCAAGGGGGGGGAAGCGCCGTGTTCCAGGCTCTCCGGTCTCGCCATCCCCATGGATGTTTCCCTCTTCGTGAGGAAACGGCGTCAAAGGAATCGGGCTGCCCTGCATCGGTAGCTGCGGCAGGGATGGCCGCTCCCGAGTCGTGTTTGGAATAGGCTGCCCAGGGAAGTGGTGGAATCACCATCCCTGAAAGTGTTCAGAAAACATGTGGATATGGCACTTGGTGACACGGTTCAGTGGTGAGCATGGTGGTAGTGCACTGGTGGTTACGCTTGGTGATCTTGGAAGTCTTTTCCAACCTGAGTGATTCAGTGGTTCTGTATTTGAGCACGTCTCGTTAGACTAACAAGCCTTTCCTGGCCTGGTCATGGCGTGGGGGCTTGGGGATGCCAGTAGTTCCCATTCCCTGGGCAGGCAGGTCACAGAGCAGGAGGACACCCCATGCCATGCCTTTGTCTGCTGTAGGTAAGGTGGATTTTTGCATGCAACTGGAATTACTAATCCAAGCAATTAGCTGGAATCTGTCAAGTTTGTGCTGCTGCCAATTTCTCCAGTTCATTTGGTTGCAGCTTCGTCTTTCTGCTCAAAGGAACCGAAAAGTAAACGGGGCAACCGAGTGTGTGGGGCTTCTGGGTTGGGTTTATGTGCATCCTTACGGCTAAAGGAGGATCAGCAAGAAAACTGAGCCTTAATGAAGTGGTGTATTTATTGGCAGCAGTGGAAGAAGAGTAATGTGGATATATGGGGCTGGTGGCTTATTCGTATACGAAATGTCATGAATCTCCCTCCCAGGTTGTGAGCTGGATTTAAATTCCACTGTTATAATGATCACTGATTTTTTATCACATCATTACTAATGGCGTATGTTGAAAATGCTGCAGGTGGCTTTAAAGCTGAGACTTTGTGGACCCACCAATATTCTGCACCAATATTGGTGTACATCCAGGGACTTAACAGTGTGTTGTCACTTGGCTTCAGAGTTAACCACCCAGGTGCTGGCTGGCAGGGGCTGATGTAGCACAGTCCCTGACACAGCCACTTTTTGGGGATGTCAGATGCCACCAAATTTGACAGTTGGGCAAGTGAAGAGACTTTTAACCTTTGGTAAGTGCTCCAACCTGACATTTGTTCCTCTTGAAAATATTAAAACATTAACTTTGGTTAACTTGTGTCAATGGTCTGCCATGAGCCATCGCCGTGTTGGCTCTGCCTAGGGAGAGGGCCGCTTGCAGAAGCAAAAAGCTTTTGTTACAGCTGTTTTATTTTTATGTGTGCCTTGATAGCTCAAAAATCACTCGTCAGCTTCCAGTCAAGGCGATCCTGGATGAGAAGCATCCACTGGGATTGGCCTGTTAAGTGCATTTCTTTGATTTGACAGCAGAAGTGCCCAGAGAAACATCAAAAACCCCAACATTTAGGCATGTTTCCAGCTCCATCATCCCCTGCAAGCCATGGAAATCAGTGGCTTGAAGTCCAACAGCACTTGATGTTAAAATAGCAAACAGTAAACATCGTCTCCTATCAATAACTTTAATTATGGTTTGGGTTTTGTCTTAAATAGACACACGTTGTCATAGGGAATCAAAGTTTAGCATCCAGACGTGCTCAGCGGGGTGGTAGCGTCTTTGGACAGGGTGTAACATGCTTTTATAGCATAAATTAAAATAAAAAAGGGGTTTAGCAGCGTAGCATGCTGTTGTGTAAGAAAACTGCCAACTTTTGGGCTGAGACCGCGTGGTTTCTGGGCATCGTGTACTGCGGCGTGTTGGCGGGTGGTGTTCCCGGGCAGCTTTGGATGGGGAGAGCAAGTTCTACCGCTCTGCAGCTGAACCCTGACGGGGTTTTTCAACCATAAAACGAAGTGCAGAGGAGGCTTTGTGTGTACCACGGATAGCCAAACCGAAAGCAAAAATAAACACCCGTGAAAGCTGGGTTTTTTTGGTCATTGACAGAAAAGGAAAGTGCCGGTCTAGGGGCGGGTGTGAAGTCCCGTGTTCGTTACTCTCCTAATCTGGAAAATACAGACTGTGGCACATGGCAGCAGCGTGCTTGGCTAATTTTACATCTTGTCCTTTTCCCTTCTGATTTAACCCAAAATTAAGTAAAATTAAGGGGAGCAGCACCCATTGGCTTACTAAATGTTCATTTTTGCCAAGTTACGCCACTTTGCGAACATGAGACACGACCGGATTCCTGTGGCAAGCAGCCCTTAAAATTTCAACAGCTCTACCTATAAATACAGTCACCGTGAAAGGCAATCCAGCTTTAAAAGAAAAAAAAGCAACCATGCTCTTTTTTTAGTCCCACTGTATCTGCCTGACTTCAGTGCCATGCGATGAAGCCGGGTGGTGAAGCCGAGATGGTGTGGAACATTCAGTCTCCTAATTCCTCTTGCTAATTTATGTGAAGAATGGGTGCAAGCAGAGAAAAAAAATTCGGTTTAGTTGTCCTGAAGATTTTTGGAGATGGGATGGTGGGGCTGGGTCTCTGCAGCCATATCCCTTTTGCAGAGGGACCTTTGGTGATCGCTTGGTCCTAGTGAGTTCCCAGAAGCTGCTGCACTGTGGGGCAGTGCAGGATGGAGCCTGAGGCATCCCTTGGACACAAAGCAATGTCTCAAATGAAAATTAAAGGGAAAAAAAAAAAGGAAAGAAATAAAGAAGCTGTCTGCCACCTCACCCCAGAGGTGTCTGGGCTCACCCACTGCTCTCTGATGCAATCACAGCAGCCCAGGGAGCTCAGGGGCTGTTTTTGGACATGCCCAGGGTTGCCCAGGGACAGGCTGGCCTCGGGAGCAGGTACAGCATGTTCTGGGCCCTCCTCCAGGCCAATGGGACCCCCCACCAGCCCCAGATGATGCAGTGGGATGATGGCTGCTGGTACATACTGGTGGAGAAGACAGCACTGCCTGCAGGGCTGGGATTTAGGTGGAGAAGCTCCAAGAGAGGGTGGTTTTGCAGCTTACTGATGCTTTTCGGGGTGCCCTGCACTTGCATGGCAGAAATGCACTTTTGTAGCCAGAGCATCTGGGTCACCTTGCAGCACCAAAACCTGCTGGGTATGGTTGGGATGGGGCACAGGCTGGGAAGCGTGTGGGAGTGGGGCGGGAGAGCTCGGCACGGGGAATTGCTGCGTGTGCACTTGGGCGAAGTGCTGAGCCCGGGCTGCGCGGGAGCTGCAGACAGAACCCACACGTGACCGTCTGAATTTCAGATGATTGCTGGACCACTTTGCCAACAGCTTCTCGCAGCTCATCAGCTGCAATATCACTTCTTTTTTCTCCCCCCCTTTCTTTTTTTATTTCCTTTCCCCTTCCCCACCCTGCCTTATTTCCAAGCTGAAGCAGGAGGGGTGAATACAGACACTGAGGGTGGCTGCAGCTGCACAGGGTTTGTATCCAAATGGTTTCCTGGAAGGCAAGTTTTTTTGTTGTTTTTCAATCTTAAAAATATTTTTACAGCGAGTGTCTCGTATCGGGGCTGTTTGGATGTCAGGTTTAGTTTCCCATGACATGGAGTGATTAGAGGAGGGAGGGGAAGGAGGGGCTGGATGCTGCTTTACGTGCAGATCTCTCTGCAGCGGTATCATCGTCTATTGATGATAAATGTGTTCCCTCTCATCTCTGCGATAGTTCTCGGAGATTTCCTCTTTTACGTCACTGCAGTTAATAAGATGTTTAACTTGGGAGCTGGGGGCGATGTGCTGTGTTATCGTGTTGCAAGGAGCAGGGGGGGATGACGAGTTCCCGCACAGACTTGTGCTGAGAAGATCGTATCAATGCTGGGGAGAACAGCTGGGTTTGGAGTCAAACCACTGCCTTTCACCCTTAATGAACCTGACCTGGCTGCATCTCGTTTTTTTTATCGTGACAATGATTATTTTCCTTCTAATACTGAGAGAGGCAGTTCAGTCCTCTCTATCTGCTGCATTGCTGGAGTCAAGTGTGCACCTTGATTTTATTAAGCAAATTGTGTCTGCCTGGCGGGACTTTGGCTTTTTTTCCCCTTTTTTGGGGACCCCTGAAGCATTTAATGAGACACCTGATGGCTTTTTGTGGTGACACTGCAGGTGCAGTAACTGCAGAGCCTGAGCCCTCTCCAGGAAAGTCCTTGACTGTGTGTTTTGTGTGTCACTGGTTGATTATTGAGTTAAGAAAGTGTTGCTGTTGTACATGCCTTGACCAGGAATAGCCTCCCTCCTGCTACAGTTTGCAAGGCCAGCTCATTGAGAGCAGGCGAGTTGGTCAGTAAACGCGCCGAGTGGCACCCTAGGGAGTTCTGAACCAAAATGGGAACACTTGTGTCCTTCAGCTCCTCCTTCCTTGCCAAGTTGTTTTCTTCCCCCAGCTCCTTCTCCAACTTGCCACTCAAACAGTCTTCGTTCTGCAGTGTTTTTCCACAAATGTTTTTCAAGCATGACAGCAGGGAGAAGAAAGCCACGAGTGCTGCAGGGGGCTGATGTCTATCAGGCCAACCCTTGCCTGTGGCTTTGGGCGCCCCTTCGCTTTGGTGGCTTCGTGGCTGCAGGTGGGTTCACATCTGGCAGCTGTTGCACTTGGAGCTCCTCTGTCTGCCACCAGACCCATCCCAGCCACCTGCACCTATTCCAGGTCTCCCAGCTCATCCCCAGGGCTTGAGTCAGGTGGGGTGGGCAGGGTGTCCCTATGGAGGTGTGGAGGGAGAAGGGCTCCATAACCTTCTCAGGGAAATGGGGACATGGAGGGTTTGCAGGAGGAACAACCACAGCTCTGTGGTGGCATTTTCCAACCTTCCATCAGGACATGTCACTCGCAGTCCTGAGGACATTTAGCTGCTGACTTGCTGTCACTGATTTTGCTCAATAACCCTTTTCTTTTAAAGGCAAAAATGCTCCTTAAAAAACAACATGCCACCACCACGTTGGGATGTTGATTTGGTTTTTGGGAGGCTCACAGCCTCCCAGTTCTGCTTTTGCTCTGGGGAGCAAGCAACATGGTTGGGTGCAATTTTCAGCCCTCATGGGAGCAGGGTCTTAAAAAATAACCCTACCACATCCGAGCTCACACCCTCACTGCTGGATATGGGAGTTAATTTTTCTCACTCCTGCCATGTACAGCAGCCCCTCTCTGTGCTTTTGCTGTGAGCTGGGACAAGGGGAATTTTGGGTGCAACTCCAGGCAGTGCTGGCTTGGCACATGTCCCCAAGCGTCCCAGCTGGGCGGCTGCGCGGGGCCCCCTTCATACAAACGGGGTCAGCAGCTGGGAAATAGCAGAGCAAAGTGCCTCCCCGGTAATTCCCAGCTGCCGTTAAAGCGGCTTTAAAATAAATTCCCTCAAAGAGCAATTCCAAGTATTCGAGGGTTTGAACTTTTCCGGAGAAGGGTTTGGGAGCTGCCGGCTACCGCGCTGCACCCTGGCACGCCAAGGAAGGGCGCCAGGGCAATTGCTCTGATTATCCCAACATCTAAAAAACACTTTTTCATTGTCTATATGGTGTTTATTTATTAGCTGCATGTGCAACGCAGCAGTTGGAAGTGGGGTGCTGCTGGAAGCAAAGTTGCGTTAAACTGGGAGGACGGGTAGCTGGGCAATGTCCCGGGCTGGAGGCAATGCCCAGGCTCAGTGACCCTCACCGTGCCATCCTACCTGGCCACCAGTGCTTACCCAGAGGTGCAGCCCAGCTGGGTGCCCCTTGCCGCACATTCCATGGCCAGCTCTGCTTGGTAACGTGGGCACAACAGGAAACAAACTTTGCAGCAGACTTTGCTCTCCCAGAGCCCCTGAAGCTTGCTTAAAAAAAAATGTGGAGCAATGTGTTCTTTCTTTTTCTCATGCTCATGAAAATTCTCATACCAAACCAGTAACCTCCACTGCCCCCGGTTCATTATTTTTTAAGGTGGCGTTAGGGGGCATTTAAGGGAAGGCTTGTCCCAGCCTCTGTGTCCCCTCCTCTCCTACATCCCATCATGGCAAATAACAGCTTCATCCATGCTTATGTGACAGGCACTAAAAGGGGGAGATTTGGTCAATAAGCAGCAAAGTTGGTCTCATCCCCGAAAGGCTCTGAATGTCCCTGTGCTGGTGCTCCCCAGGGTGATGCATTGCTGCATCTCAGCTGGTGCAACTTTTTGCTCACAGGAATGTCCCCATGAGGCTGAGTGCCCCGAGCTGGGGACAGCCAAGCTTTTCCCTGTGGAGACAGTGCTGGGCTCTTGCCCAAGTCCCCTCTCCGGGGCCCTGGCACCAGTGCAAGTGCAGCCAGGCTGAAGGCTGGTGATTAAACCCATGATCCAGGTCACTCCTGCCCCTCTCAGTGCCCCAAACAATAAGGATACTGGTAGCAAGACTACATCCAGTTGGGGATATTGGACTTTTCTGAGCAGTTCAGTGGGTTTGGGGATGAACTGAGCAATGTGGGCTAAAACCACTCTAAAAAAACCATTGCATCAGGGGGTTCTTCCCCACACTTCATTGCCATGGCTAAACTGCTCCCAGCTCAAACTGATTTTGTTCATGGGCTGACCTTTACTCTAACAGCTTCTTACTGAACTTTCTATCATATATGTAATTTTTAAATCATTTTTTTTCTGTGTGGACACGACAGAGCTGTCTCCTGAGGTGGCAGAAAATACATCTTGCCTCTTAAGAATAGGTAGGGAAACCTGCACGTGGCACAGGGAGGTGTGCTGTGGATGGGACAACAGTGGGTGCAGTCCCAGCCCAAAGTCGCATCCACTGGACCACACACTTAGCTCCCTTTTTTTTTTCCCTCCCAAACTAATCCCTCCAGCCCCTTAGGCTTTTTTGTTGTTGTTGTTGTTGTTGCTCCTCTCTGAATTCCTTCTAATTTACAGGCTCGCTGCCAGCATCCAACGCGCTATAAAAAGGAGACTTGTTCTTCAAGCTTCCCTCTGGTACAGAGCGTTTGCACAAATAGCAACACGCTTGACAAGTAGGTCTGATTCCCCCTGCTATTACCGAAATGCTCGTAGGGTGCTCGGGGAGTAGAGCTGCTGTCTCAAGACAAGCCAAGCTGAATTTCACACAGGGCCCTGAGCCCAATTCCCAGCCGGTGTTTAAGCTCCTGTCAGCTGGAAAAACGGAGCTGTGCGTTTTTATTTTCCTCCCTGTGCAGCTTCCCCCTCTCTCCGAGAGCGAGCGGATGCAGTTGCATCCTGCCATATCCCCCCAGCACAGGTGGGATGTGGGCTGTGGCTGCAGACCCATGTCCCACTGAAGGCAGCCCCAGGGCCACCACCAATTTTTGGCTAGTCCCCGCCCTGCCATTACAAGCAGCCGTGACACAAACCCCCTGCCAGCTTCCTTCTCAAAACTAATGAGCTGTTTGACCCTGGCAAGTCCTTTGGGAAAGCTGTTGCCAGAGCCTTGCTGCTCACACGGATACAAACTGCTCTCGTTTCCAGCTTAAATTTATTTGTGGATGACTCGTACCCATTTGGCCTTGTTCTTCTTGTACCCGCACTGGCTTTTAGCTTGGATGGCTCCTTTCCCTGCTCTGGTATTTATCCTCTGGCAGGCTCTACCAAGTGCTGTGGGTCTGCCAACCTAAATAACCCCAGAGCTCCTGGTGAAGCGTGGCTGAAGGGGGTGTAAGGGCATCTAGGCTTCCTCATTCCTGCAGTGGAGACAGCCCCAGCAACTTGATTTGCAGCTCACCCACTGAAAAGGAAAATCCACCATGCTGCCTCTCGACATCCTCACTGGGTATGGTCCCAGCCCGCAGAAGGACAACCCCAACCATCCTCACCACTGACAAAGACTCTCTCATTTGAAACCATTATCTAATTTCATTAGCACGCTTCTCTTTTGCAATGCAAAAGCCATTTTGGCAGAAGATGAGTGTTTTTTTCCTGGTGCAGCCTTCAGTAGCACCCTTCCTTCTCCCTTCTGGTAGTGCCAGGGCTCATGTTCCCAGCCATGCTAATCTCATGCTAATCTCAGCCCTGGTGTTGTGGAGCAGACGTTTCCCATGCACAGCTGTGCTAGGCACTTTGCTCAAAGGCTGAAGTGGATTTACAATGTGAAAGTTCTTCAGTGCAAAATGCACACGTGGCTCCTTACCAGTGGTCCGCTTTTGGAAGTATTGGACCATCCAGGATGGTATGGGAAGAGCTGCGAGGTGTTTGCTTTCCCCCCAGGATGGTAATTTCTCACCTTGGAGCTCATTTTCCCCATACTTTCTGCTGCCACATCTTTGCTGTGGGTTTTCTTTGCATGTTGATGCCTTGTATGTGCTTTCTTTGGGAGCTCTGTGCTTAGTCCTGGTGATGCTGAGATGCTGGCTTATCCATCCTGATTTAGACCCCTGCCTTTTCCTTGGCAGGCAGAACTTGGCTGGTACCTTTGATGGAAGAAAGGAGGCTCCAGGTGCCATCACTCACCAGCTCCTGATTTCCTCCAAGTTTCCCTTTAGTTAAGAACCTTGTTTTGTTTTTTATTCTGCCTAATCTAAACTGCACCAGCATGTGTCCATTTGAGGCAGGATTTTATACTCCCCTGCAGTGTCCTTCCATCATTCCGTGCCCTCGTTAAACCACGCGTAAATTGGCATCATCAAGGAGGAGCTGGGCTCTGCGGTTATTAGCAGGATTATTCTCGTCTCCCAGTTTCCAGTGAAGCTGCTGGGCTGGTGTAACACAATTCCCACTAATGCTCATCTCCACTGTCAGGGAGAGCGATGCTGATGGGGCACTGAGCATCAGCAGCAGATACCAGGAGGAAACCAGCAGACCCCATCGCATCTTTCCGCGTTAAATGATTTTTGACCCCCAGCTCCTCTCCTCCAGGCCATGGTTGTTTAGCACATCACATTGGGCATTAACTTCCCCTCCTGAATCTTTTCTGAGCAGCCCGTGGGCTCCTTCACAGCTGCAGCTCCAGTGCGGGAGTGCATCACATCCTGCGCTCGTCTCTGGGTTTGCTTTGTGCATCGCGTTTGCTCGCTGCCTAAATCAGCATCCACAGCCTCCAGCACGCAGAGTGGGTACAGCTGGGCATTTTCTGCTTGCAGTTGATCTTCCTTGTTCCTCTCTCCCTGTTTATTTGATTTCTCACTGTATTTAAAGACAGGAGAGACCAGTATGTGTTTTGCAACCTTCTCCTGTTACTAATTTCCTAGAAACGAAGGGCAAGGAACCACAAGCAATAAAGAGCTTGAGGTTTGAGGACTGGCTGTTTATTCATCAAAGCTAGAAATGCAGTGACTGAAGAGGACAAGAGAAAATCCTCAGTGCAGTTGTACCTCATTTAAGTTTAGGCTTGTGTAGGTTAAATTGGGGGGTGTGCAGATTTCCTCCTGCAGCAGTTTTACATGGAGCTGTTACCACTGCCATTACTACAAATAGCATCTTAGTTTTGCCTTCTGCACCTCATTTTTGAACCCCCAGCCTGACTTTCCTGCACCATGCCCCTCTGATGCTGGGGGAACAGTGGTGCCCATCTCAGTGGCATCGTGGCACCCCATGCAGTGAGATTGCACGTGGCTGATGACAAGTGGCAATAAACCAGTCCTAAGTGTGTAAACTCAGGCAAGGAGGCTGGGACTGGCCATTAGCTGCCGGGAAGAGGGGATGAGGAGCAGCAGGGTGGCTCAGATGCTGAAGCCAAAGATGCTCAGAAGCCCAAAAGGGACAAAAATAGGTGTCTGGGACATTCAAGACGGTTTGAGGACCACTTAAGATCTTTTCCCTCGGAAGCAGCAATTACCAGATGAAAGGGAATGTCTTCAAGCAGACGTTTTGGAGCATCTGGTTTGTATTTGGCACGCTCACAGGGGGAAGTGGAGAAGGCTGGAAGGCTGCTGGTTGGGTTGGTGGCTGGGCGAGACAGAGGGTGTCCTTCAGTGGATGAGTCTGGTCGCTTGTGAAATGCGTTTTGACACCAGGATCATTCCCACATTTCTTCTCCTTTTTGGACTGCATTGTCAATAACTCTCCAAAGCGTTAATGCTGGGCATGAGCTGGATTTCTGCTCGTGGGAGGGCAAGGGGTGTCCCCACATGAAGTGGCGAGTAGAGGGATGCACACATGGTTTTCTTTTTAGGTTTCGCCCTTCCTTGCTACAGAGGAGGCATTGGCATGTAATTACCGCCAGCTTTAATCCAGCCAGACCAACTGCCTTTCTGGCAAACCCAAATACAATAGGAGCCAAAGGTTATTGCATGCCCTAAATAAAACCATTGCAGCCCTGGGGCCTCACCCAAGCCCAGACCGCAAAGCATCCAGGACCAGCTCCATTCAGTTTTTCTGAGCCTGGAAGATTCGGTTTGATGGCAATGACCCATAACTTTTTTTTTTTCTTTTTTTTTTTCTTTTTTTTTTTTCTTACTTTCCCCCTGCAAAGCCACCTGCACACTTGCAACCACTGTGGCACCTGCAGCACATCTGGCCAACGTCTGCGAGCCTGCCACGTCGTTCGCTCTTCTCTTGCTAAAATCATTAGTGGCTTTAATTGAAAGCAGAGGTGGGTAAAGGCACGTCACACAGACACCACGGCATGCACAGCTCAGCTCAGCACGTGGCTGTGACCAGTGTCTTCTCATACTGCTGCCAGATACAGCCCAATGTCCTGCCCATCCATGGGATGGACTGAGATTTCAGCCACCACGAAAGGACTGTGGAGTAGCCACCCAGGAGCCAGTGCATCCCACCATGCTTTTCTCCCAGTTACTGCACCAAACTGGGAATTACTCTGAAGCCTGAAGGATTTAACTCTCTATCCCTGAGCTAATATGGTCCAAAGTGATGCAAATACGTGACCTCACCCAGATATCAAGAGGTAAATATTGCATCATGATGAGCACGCCCCATATCCTTTACCCCAGTCTGAGACGCTCAGAGTCCGTCCTGATGCAGGGACAAGCCAGGCCAGGGAGGAGGTATGTGGTGGGAAAGGCTTTCTTCTCACCTCCCAGTTTAATTATCAGTGTCTCATGTTTGCAGCATGATGCACACTGGTCCTGCCTCCATGCAAGGCTGCTCTGCCTCCTGGCATCCCCATAGAGCTGCCAGCAGGGAGAAACTGCGTTTCCCAACCCATCTTTCCAGGCTCCCACAAGATTAATGGAGGGAGAGGAATGTGCTGGAGAAAATATCCCAACTGCTGTTAAAAGGCACAGCTTTCCCTGCCCCTTTCTGGGATGGCTGATTCCTTCACTGAACCAGACACCCACCTCCAGCTGGCAGCACCCACTGAAGCCAGCATTGTGTCACCTCCCCATATCACCCTGGGGTGTCTTTGCCCTCCTGGCCACCCCTTCATGTGCAAATAATTGAAACTGTGATAAGCAGGTTTTTTTGATGAAGAAATTCTGCTTTTCCCAGTGCTCCTGGGACAGATCTCAGTCACTTTATATCTGGGCAATAAATCTCCGGGCTCTCCAGGGCACACCCACCACACAAGGCAGTAATGGGCCTGCCAGATGCTGTTCTGTCTGGGTGAAGAGCTCGCCAGCCAGTGCAGCATCTGTTAATCATTTGCCAGGAGAGCCCAGGCAGTGAGGGAGTCTCAAGTTGAATCCCTTTTGGCCAATCTTTTCAAATCACTAGGCTACCTGGAGCTGAAACAACCTGTGAGCTGCAGCAGCCTGTGATCCTGGGCTGAGAGATGCATCCCACATGTGTCAGGAGGAAAGAGTGAAATCTTTCTCCTTGGTCCTTCTTCTAAGAGGCGTAAAATCCTCACAAGGCTAAGGCAGCCCTTTTCCTTGATCCCACTCATCTGCTTTTGCTTCAGGATGCTGTGGGCATCAGATGATGAGATGTGGTCCTGGGCAGTGAAAAGCACTGGGGAAGCTTGAACTGGTTTGGTGTTGAGTCATCTCTTCCTGGGTGATGGCACATGGACAAGGCTGAAAGCAGGGATGGCTTTCTCTGATGTTTCTTCTCTGTTGAGTCTTCTTTCAATATTCCACACTCCCAGTCCACGCCTTTTGCCTCCAGCAAGTAGAACACCTCCGGGTTCTCCACAGAAGATCTTGTTGCATCTGGGGGCGATGGTTGGGCTGTTGCACTCACTCTCATTTCCCTCCCAGGCTAATTACAAGCCTCTTGGACTCTCTCAGGTGGCTTTGGCAAGTGCTCTGCTTTTCTAGTGCCAGTGCCGGGGAGCCCTGGCCACAACCATCAAGTCTTTCCCCAACTATTAGAAAGCAGTTACGCTCCTTGTGTGTCTTTTCATTGCCGGAAGCTGGTAAGTGGATGGATCCTACACAAATAAACTTCTCAAGGGCAGGGAGTCAAAATATCCCTGGGCTTGTTTGGTGGGAAAAGGTTAACCAGCGTGAAGTCTATGAATTGCCGCTGACCCGACTTTGTTGACAAAATACAGTGTTATTAATTGGATTTGCAGGCAAACTGCCTGGAGATGTTTAGAAGGAACTTGTCCATCACAAGGGCCGAGATCTCCCTGGGAGAAGATCTGTCTGGGCTCTTTGGAGACGCACCTAGGCCTTGGCCATGGCTCTGGTTTGGGGTTTTGTTGTTGAGGATAAGATGTGTCAGGGTCTCAGTGTTCCACACTGGCCATGGGGCCGCACAGATTCACCAACAGCAGAGCTGTAGCAGAGAAACAACAGGAGGAGCCTGTCAAGAAGCCTGGGACCAGGTGACTGAAATGGTCTCTTGATCTACTGGAATGTGTCCCTGCTCATTGCAGGACTAAATGTTGTCGGACTAGACAATATTTTAAGTTCCTTTCCAACCCAAACCATTCTGTGATTCTTATGATGACTCTAATGAGGCTCCTGGGTCCCTAAATTCAGGTTTCTGCTCTCAAGCTGAATCCTACACAGGGCATCATTTCCTGGACAGGAGCAGCAGCTTCAGGATGAAGGTGAAGTTCCGGAGTGTGACCTGTGCTGTTCCCGGTGTGCTCCTAAATCCCAGCAGCTGTTCACTGCTGAGTTGACATTGATGATATTCACTGTCACCCTACCCCCAGCTCGGTGGCTTATTTTGGCTGTGGCAGGGCAGCGGTTGGTGCGTGTCCCTGGGTGCCATCACAGCCTTTCAGCCACCGTTGTGGCAGCTCCAGAGCCGGCTGCTCCTGTCGTGGCTGGCGAGTTCCTTCACAGCATCTCACGGCCGTGTGTGACGAACAGCTTGCTTCCCTCGGCCTGGGAGCAAGCAGAACACCCGCGCTGGCGCGGGCCCAAGACAGAAGCTTTGGGAATCCTCCTTGACAGCGTGACAACAAATGCTCCTCTCGAGCAGGGCCGGTGCTGGGAGGCTCCCAGCAGCAAAGCCCGTCCCAGTGCAGGAAGAGCTCGCCTTGGGCTGCGAGCTTTCCTGCACCTGCATGACTGAACGTGCCAGAAAGCACCTTCCAAGCGTGCCAGAGTGGTGGAAATCCAACTGCCAGCAGATAAACATGCCAGTGCCTGTCCTGCTGAGCTTTGAGGAGGGGAATGTCACCTAGTGGAGGTGGGCAAAGGGGCTATGCCCTTTCCTCAGTTTCCCTAAAAAGCTGACAGTCGCCTCCTAGGTGAGGTTGGCCACATTCAGGTGGGGCATCATACAGGTTAACTGTGCTCCTCAAGGGCTGCCTGTAGCCCACAGGGGAAGCTGCCTCTCCTGGGATGCTCAGCCTTGCCTAATTCAAGTTGGGCCATGCGAACATGACCTGGAAGAGCCAACGGGAGCAAGATCCATTTGCCTGTTCCTCTTGCGCAGCCTCTGGACATGGTCTTGCCCAGGCTGAAGTGGCCCCAGGGGTGAAATGGTCCATCCAGGCTGGAGTTCAGAGCAGCTTGACCATTCGGAGCAGCCATGGCAAGCAGCCCATGTTTCACAAGTGGGGTTTTCCCATCAGGCTCTCCAGCTGCTATAAATAACAGGAAACATTTTGTCGTTTTCTGCTCCAGAGAAGGTCAGGAGCTGGATTCTGTGGTCTTTGGAGTTTTAATAAAGTTGGAGATTTATGCAGTGTACCCAGAACTCTCCCGAGACAGCCTGCCTGAGGCTGTTTGTCTCCTTGGATGGAGAAGTCCTGAATGCCAGCCTTTGACAAAGTTACGTTAGCCACCCTTTATGAGCTGTCAGGTCCTGCTAAATCCTTAATGTGCTCTTCATCTCCAGGCCAGATGCTAACTCTTGGATTGCTGCCGAACCAGCTCACGGGAGGTTTGAACCATCCTCTGTCAGTGGTAGGAAAAGCTTCCACCATGGATCCCAGGATGGATGGACATAGGGGCACCAGCCACTGGTCTCGTGAGCTTGCTGGGAGCTCATCTTCATAGAATTATAGAATCTGCCCATGTGAGACCCCACCTGGAGAATTGTGCCCAGTTCCAGGGTCTCAGTACAAGAAAGACATGGACCTGTTAGAGCGGGTCCAGAGAAGGCCGCAAAAATGATCAGAGGGCTGGAGCACCTCTCCTCATGTTTGTGTTTGCAGCAGGATGGAAACCCAGCAAATCAAGTGGGAAGATCCATCCCTGGGGGTTTTCTCAGCCACCCTGACAGCCTTTCTGGGTCCTGGAGAGCCCCAAGCTCAGGTCTGTGCCGCCTGTCAACCCAGCAGCCGCGCCAGGAGGAGGCAGAGCCCTGTCTGCCGCCTCTCGCATTTCCCCAGCAGATGCAGGAATGCTTTGATGTCCACTTCCCCAGCCCCAGTGCCCAGCACCAGGATTAACCACCAGTCAGACGCCTCCATCAACTCCAAATAAATCTTCTGAACTCAGACAAGCACCACTCAGAGGGGTCCCAGCATTCCCCTCTTGCAGAATGAGGGTTAAAAATAGTTTTTACCCTTGCACCTGTCCCTCCGAAGCCAAGGCTGTGTTTTATTTTTAAAGCCCAAGTTTCTTGGTGGTTGGCTCCTCTCCTGGGGCGTACAGGCCAGAGACAAATAGAAAAATTGCCCATCTCAGTGGTAGAAAGAAGGTGGGCAATGTGCAACATGCTCACATGAGTTAGAAGAAACTCTTCCTCCCCCTCAATGTCTTTTTCCTATAGCCAAGACAGAAATGCAGCTGTAGGGATGATCCTTGAGAAAAATACTGAATTTTGCTCCTTTTTGCATGTTTGTGAGAGTGTTTTATCTGTCTCTAAGGGGTTTTTTGGGTCAAAGTTAGCATGCCCTGTGCAGATATCTGAAGCCTGGCTCAGTCCCACTTAAATGGTTTCAGTGAGGCTGAATTATTTTTTGTTAAAGCCCATGTGTTTACATTTCATAAGCTTATTTTAAAACACATGTGTATACAAGAGCAGGCTTATTTATAAGGCAGATTGGCCTGCTGTGTCCTTACCTGACTTAAGTGTCAAGGAAGCAGCTTTTTTTAACTTTTTACAAGCACAGTTTAAAATAAAATACCAGTTTGCTGTGTGCCAGTGAATCTGCCCAAGAGAGGAGGTCAGGACAAGGTCTTGTTTTCCAACTGTAAAATGCTATCTTCCTCTCACCAGCCATCATTTTAGGTTAATATGTTAATGACAGCTATAGGTAAAAAAAAAAAAAATTAATTTATATTCCCCAGAGTCTTGGCAAGCCAAAATCCCAAAGCAGCCAGGCTTCCCAGTGAAACAGCTTTTGGGAACTTTCCTTCAGTAAAGCGGGATTTGCTGGGTGACCCATTCTACCCAGGTTCTTGGCAAGATTTCTGATTTCAAGTACCCTAGGGAAATACTTGAGAAAAGCCTTTGTGGAAGGATCTTGGCATTTTCTGCTTGCCCTGGAGGAAGGATTTTATTCTTTATTCTTGATTTTAATCCTATGAGCTGGTAACGCACCAGTCCAGCTGCAGGAAGGTGAGGAGCACTTATGGCGGTGCAGTTCAGTGTTGGAGTGTGAAGAGATGTGTGTGGATGGGGCTCTCCTCACCCTCCCCATCCTTAAAGCAGGATGGAGAGGGTGAGGAGAGCCCCAGGGAACTACAAATTTGCACAGAAGCAAAGGGAAGCTTTGACTGTAGGACATAAAATTCATCTTTCACAAGGGACGAGAAGCCCACATGTGTTTTTATGCCTGTGCTTGGAGAACTTTCCTGCTTCTATCAAGCTTCCACATGGGGCTGGTGGGTATGGACATGAAGAGCTAGGAGGTAGTGAGACAAGTGTTGACATTTACACCCAGGAGAGGGCTGGAGCAGACAGGGAGTGAGGCATGGTTTTCCATCCAGTGAAGCTGTAAACCAAAGCCCTGACCACTGGTGGTTATTTAAAGACTCCAGCAGCGCTTCCTGCCATGGGAAGGTGCTTGGCCCACGTTCAGCCTGGGCGACTGCTCTCTGCAAAGCCAAATAAACAGCAGCCACTTGAACTTTCCACCTTGTGGGCTCGGCCAGATGCCTCATCCTGGGCCATGACCTGGCACCACGCCTCGGATGGGCTTTTTGGACGAGCCTCCTTGGAGGATCCAGAGTGATGGCCACATTTTGGGGTTGAGGGTGCTTTTCCTGTCTCTGAAGGACCTCAGTGGAAGAGTTTGGTGCTGTTTGGAGCTGAGAGAGGGCATCTGGGAGGGGATATCTGTGTCTCAGGAATGGGCTGGGATTCCCTCCATGCAGGTCATGTCTTTCAGTGACCTTGGGCAGGGCAAAGGGAGGAAATCATATCCTTTAACCCTACTAGACACATGCTTTAGATGCTAAATTTCTTCAGAGGAGCACAATTCAAGTAGCCAGGACCAGGAATCTCATCCATCAATCAAGGCATGGTGGTGATGCATGACTGTGGTGACCATCTGATTTGTAGGATGTCCATGAAGGTGCTAAGGCATCAGTGTGAGATGCCCATAGTGATGCTTCACCCATTGGGGAGGTTGGAGGTGGTCCCTTCCAACCTCAGCCCTCCTGTGACAGTCCATGTGACATCTCAGACAGTCCCCTGTAGGTATTTTGTTGCTTTTATTGAGCTACAGTCAACATGATGCACATCCTTCCCCACTTCTGACCCTTCCCCGGTGAGCTGAGATGTTTCAGCAACTCACATGAACCCTGCAGTGGATGCTCCTCACATCCAGCTCCTCAGCCTGGGAACTTTTGCAAGACTTGGCAGCAGGACGTTTGCAGGAGTATTTCACACAGGACCCAAAAATATTGCTGTCGGTGCAGCGTCGGCCGGCCTGGACGCAGGGTCAGGTCCCTCAGAAATCAGACTGTTGACGAACAAGCTTGAGCGCATTCAAATGTTTCGTCTGATTTTCTTGGACTGCAGAGTTTCCTAGGGAGCCAAAAAGCTGGCTGCTCCTCTTGTTGACTCTGCAGACCAGAAACACAGCCAGGTCCAGTGGAATAAGGAAGCTCCCAATTCTTTTACTGGTGTAGCAGAGAGGGGAAAAGCTCAGTTTGGAAAAGCTCAAATGTCTCTTTAGAGACAAAAATAAAAGTCCAAGGTGGTGCTCTCTGCCTGTGCTCAGCATCAGCAATGATTGCTCAGGCAGCCCCAGAACCAAAATCCTTGCTTGACATCCCTCTGAATTTCTAGCAAAGAAGCAAATCCAGGGGCATTTCACTTGATTAAGGTCAAAAAGTGTATCCACACAGGCTTTGGGGAGTGCAGAGAGAAGCTGTGCCAGCACTGGGCTGGGATGAGAGCACAGGAGAACACAGGCAGGAGGAGAGCATCACTTTAAACTGCAAATGAACCCTGAAATGACAAAAAACTTGAAGCAAGCCCACATTTTGGGTCAGGCTGGCCATGAATCAGTGCTAGAATACGAAAGACGAAACTTTCTGACTTCAGTTCAAGTTATGAACTTATAAACTCTCATTTATCTGGTTCAGTGGACATGAGCCAGAGACATTTTTTGAGGTTAGTGGATGGGACAGCTTCCTGAAAATGAACTCATTGAAAAAGGCGTGATTTGGAGACAAAGTTTGTCTCAAATTCTCATATTGTGCAAGGCTGGGTTAATGTCACATGGAGATATGTTCTGTGTATCCCAGAGCTGCTCTTGAGCATCCTCCATCCATTTAGTGCTCTTTGCTAAAATGTAGAGGCATGATAAATCACTTGCGAAAATGAAAGTTGGAAAAAACTAATAAGATTTTAAGCCCATCTGAATGATGACAAATGTGCAAAAAGCTTTTGCACGGGACAGCCATGTAACCTTACTCCATTCCCCCCAAGATACCAAGCACAGACTGGAAGTGAACTGTGGACAAGTGGGGCAACCCATGGTCCAGCTTTGTGATTTCATGGCCTAACTTTGAGGTGGGGGTCAGAATAGGAGTGTCTCACATGTAGGTGCATTTTTTGTCAGCAAATCTTAGTACTTTCTTTTCCAGAACAAGGCTATTTTTCCCCCTCTGCTTCCCTTTAAAATACTGATTTATTTAAAAATGGCTGTGTATTCCCTAAAACTGTCTTCAGGCATTACAAAAATCAGAATATCTGCCTGAAGCTAGGGATAAAAACACAGCAGAGGCGTCATGCAGGCAGCTGGGCTAAAATTGGCATCTGCTGAAGTTAGGGGAGATTTCGTGGAGCTGTTGGTTGTTTTATTGAAGTGGACAGGTTGAAGACCAGGGTTTTATCAATGCCCTGGCATCAGAGAGATGCACTACTGGTCCTGGATGCTGTGAATCTTCCTCATCCTTGGTGCTGTGGCTGCAAGCTGGAAGGGTGGCTGGGATGTGGTCCTTGTGAGGAGCTGGTGATGTTGTCACCAGCTCTGGAGGCAGCGATGCCACAGTGATGCTCCTGCCTGCGGTTGTGCTGGAGAAGTGAGCGAGCTCAGAGTTGATCCTTAGTGTTAACTAAAATCTCCTATTCCTACGCTGTGCCAATCTCCTGGGAGCAGATTTGGAGCAAGTGTTCCTCTGTGCCTCAGGTAGGTGATGGCTCCATGGATGCATCCATCCAGATGCAGATCACCACAGCCCTGCCAGCTTGTGAGGCTCAGACAGGAAGGCTGTGGGTCCAGCTACATGGGAGAGGTTGGTTGGCATTTCCAAGCCCTGCAGGGAAGTCTCTTCTTGAAGTCCCCAGAGTCTTTCAGCTGCCACTGTCTGGTGGACCTTGAGGGAAGTCCCTCTGCTTCATTTCTAGTAAATGCCAGCCCAGGACGTGCTAATGACAGCAGAGAGGATGTGCTCCATCTGTGTGACAAGTGACACTTACGGGAGATCTGGAAACAGGATGGGGATGTTTTATCAACCAGCTGATAAAAGAAAATGCCAGAGAAATTCCCGTGTGGGAACACACTGCAGAGTTTCACCCCGTGGCTCGGCATTGAATTGCAGTGCTCATTTAGCAACCGTGGGCTGCCTGTCCCAGTGCTGCCCACAGTGCCCTGCCAGTACAGCTGCCTGTTTGTAGAGAGATGAGCTGGGAACAGAGCAAGCTGAAAATAAACTTTTTTATTTATTTTTTAATTTCCCCAAGGCAAGATCGACTCCATGGTGCCTTTGCCAAGATGGCCGTCGATGTCACGGTGGCCTCATGCTGGTAGAACTGAGCCAAACCAGTACCTGCTGACCTTGCACTGGAGCAGATGAGCCCCGTGTCCTTGAGGGGACATCTTCAGTGCCCCTTATCTCTGCTCCCTCTGTCCCACTGTGGTCCAGCCCACGCCAGGCTGGTTTTGCTGTTGGTTGTCACATGCAGTGCCAAATCTAAATTATTTGTGAAATAGCAAAATATCCTTTGTGCTGGCTGCTGGAGTACTCTGTACACATCTGTGCCTGTAGGGTTTTTCTGCTAGGATAGTTGAAATAGTGTGGATTTCAGCATGGAGCCAGGTATATTAATAGGAATGCCCTCATTTTGCTTTTTCTTTGTACCAAAGGAGCTTGCAATAGGGGAATTGAGCCTTAAGCAGCTCTGGGTGTTCTGCAAGGTCTCCATAGATCTTCGATGTTGTGTTTTCTGTTTGCTGCAGGCTGGCTCTTTAGGAAGCAGCATGAAAAAGAGATGGAGAAAAACCCTCTCAGGGTACATCCGTAACCAGCAGCATAGGGAATGCCTGTCTGCTTCCCTCCCCAGGTTGAAACCCTTTTATCTCCCCTGAGAACAGAGGGACAGGGACCATTCTGGATGGATCTCAAAGCCAGTATTTAACGTGGACGACTTGTTACTGGTGTTGCTTTTTCATTCATCTCCTTTGCCTTTTTCCCTGCTGAGAGGCAGAGCATGTGTGTGTGCATCCCCAGAAACATTTACTATCATCAGGCGGCTTCATCATAAATGATGAATTTGGGCTTGCAGCTTCATTTACCCAGGGAAGCTCGTTTGCTTTCAGCTTGATTAGAGCCTGCTCCAGCGCAGCAAGGGTGGCTGGAAAATGCCACCCACGCTGGGGTGTCAAAATGCCTCTGAAACCATCTGGGAGCCGGGGAGCCAAGCAGAGCCGGGAAACCAAGCGGAGCCGGAGCAGCTTGCGTGTCTCCAGGCCATTAAAGCTCACCCCTGGGGCTGGGGAGGATGTGCAGAGCACGGATGAAACGCCGCATCCTGCCTGTCCTATCCCTGCTGGATCCGGCCGTAGGAGCTGAGGAAGTTTTCCTGCTTAGCAGGGTGGGGAGGCTTCACATCTCAGCCTTTATTTAATTTTCAGGTGATAAAAGCGTCGCTTCCCTGCCTGGCGCGTCAGAGCAGCCAGCACCTTCAAACGCTGCCCTTTCTCCAGGGAATTTGCATTTCCCTAAAGGCAGCACCAGATTTATGCAAAAATCTAGATGAAAGAAAGTCAAAGGCAAAGCATGCTCATGAGTAAGCTTTCCTGGGCACTTCCTGAACAGTCAGACACTCTCCTTCCAACCTTTTGGCATTCTGGGGAGAAGTGATGCTGACTGCAGGCTCCTCCAGCCCCAAAAATACTGTTTGATGACCGCCTCCATGTTGTCCCAAGAGTGGTATCAGTCTGGAAAGGTGCTTTGAGGTTGCAACATCCCGCTGTTGGATTTGCTTTTTCCTGGGTGCACCATTCTGTGGGATGTGGCATCCCCTCTTGTTGTGGCGTTCAGGTGATGTTTCCACTCTAGACAGGATGGATTTCCTCCTCATCCTGCCATTCCCCTGAGGATGTGGTCCTTCTCCTTCAGTGATCTCCAAAATCACCTGGGCATGGTCCTTCACAGCCAGCCGGCTGTGCTGCATGACCTTCTCCTTGCTTTCCCTGACAGGATGGGAAGAGCACCCAGTGTCATCATCCCACAGTGGCTCTGACACGAGCTTTTTGCTCATGCAAATCATTGCAATTTCCCTTCCTGAGATACCAGTGCGTTTGCTGGCTTTTACAAAGCCACTGCTGGAAATCCTTCCTGTGAATGACAGGAACAGGGTTTTTTATCTTCTGTATCAAAAGACTGTTCATTTAAGTTCAAGAAGTGCCAGGATCTGTATAGTTTGCCATCCTTTTTTAGCTGGTTTTGCCTCAAACAGTGGCTGGGAGCAGCCTTGGCATGCCAGAGCATCTCTGTGTGACAAGTGAGGATGTGATTTAGAATGTTCTTGTCTGGGGCTGCAGCAGCTGCTCTCTGCTTCTGGTGTGCAGCCCAGAAAGGGACAGGATTGATAGTAATTGGGGAGCCCATTTCTGCAGGCGAGTCCAAGACCACGTCCCAAGCTGCAGCATTGTAGGGCTCCAGTCCTAAGGATTTTTCATCCCATTTTCCTAATTCTCAGGGTGTCCTGTTCCTGCAAGGCTTTTTTAATACCTTGGTTAAACTTGAATCTGGTTTGAACCCCACTTGGTGAAGAGGCAAGTGGGGAGCTGAGTGGGAGCTGATGTGGAGAACCCAGGCAAAGGGTCATGGTGACTCACGGCCACTCTGGCCATCAGATACTCAGAGAATCATGGAATGGTTTGGGATGGAAAGGACCTTTAAAGATTATCTAGTTTCAACCATGCTGCCATGGACAGGGACACCTTCCATTGCACCAGGTTGCTCAAGGCCTCATCCAGCCTGGCCTTGAACACTTCCAGCCACAGCTTCTGGGAGCAACCTGTTCCAGTGTGTCACCACTCCCATCATAACGAATTTCCTCCTTATGTTCAATGTGAACCTGCCCTCTTTCAATTTAAAGCTGTTGTTTTTTGTGCTACCACTACAGGCCCATGTAAAAGCTTTTTCTGCCTTTTTTTTTTTCAACCTCCCTTTAATACATTGAAAGGCTGCAATGAAGTCTCCCTGGCCACCAATTCCTGAGATGGAGGAAGAGCCACAGCCACATCCTCACCTTTTAATGCCCATCTGAACCCAGCTGCAAGGTGCATTTCCAAGGGGCTTTGAGTTTCAGAAGTTATGTAGTTGGGAAAAGGCCTCAAGTTGCATCAGGGGAGGTTCAGGTTGGATACCAGGAAGAGTTTCTTCACTGAAGGAGCAATTCAGCATTGGAATGGGCTACTCAGGGAAGTGCTGGAACTAAACCATCCCTAAGTGTTCCAAAATGGGTAGACTTGGTACTCAGGAATGTGGTCTGGTGGGCAGGATGGTACTTGGTTGGAGGTTGGACTTGATGAGCTTGGAGATCTTTTCCAACCTGAATGATTCATTCTACAATTCTGTGATTCTAGTTTGCAGCCGCTGAGCAATCTGAGCTCTGCACTGCCTTTATCTCCTTCCTCCAAAGTGAGGCTTGATCCTCCCTCCTCCTCCTTCTAGTTTAGTCCCCCATCTCTCATGTGGACGGGGTACAAATCGGGCTGAGGACATGGGGCAGTGGTTTACACACCAGGCAGGCTCTGCAGAGCGAGTGGACACATTGACGTCCCTCCAGCGAGAACAGTGAGTGAGTTTCAGCATTTCGTGCCCTTTGATCTTTTATTTGAAAGAAAACCACCTTTATTTGCTCTGCAAGCTCCCACGGGTGGGGGACAACTCTTGGCACAGCGCTGGGGTTTTGCGCAAGGGTGGCAGGACCAAAGGATTTTGTCCGTGTTGCTGGAGAGGGTGCAGGGGAGCAGGAGGGGATGCAGGATCAGGCCATGCTGTAGCCATGCATCCAAAACTGGCAGCTTGGAGGTACCAGCCTTTGTCCCTAGAGCTTTGTCAACATGTTGCTTTTGCAGAGCACTTGTCCTGTGGCAACCAGGGAGCTCTGCTGTGGCTTTTTGCTGGAGCTAAGGAGTTTTCTGGGAGAGAGTTTTAGGGAAAACCATCTCTGCAGGACCTGGGCTCAATAGAAGGAGCCAGGAACGTGGTGTGCTGGGGGGTGGTGATAACACTGCCCAGACCTTGCAACATCCCACCCAGGAGCAGCCTATTTTCCCACCTCCCTTCCGTTGCTCCATGGCTTTTAATTATCCTGGCTGACACTCACCATGTTTCCCCGAGGATCTCTCTGTATTGTGGGTAGTCCTGAAGGGACACTTCTCACCTACATGCAACATCTCTGTCCCATCCTGCTGGAAAAGGGACATCCCTGGAGCGGCTATTTCAAGGGGCGGTTTCTGCTGTTAAAGTGACAATGGCCATGGCTGGTGAGGATGAGGAGGAGACAACCCAAGGTTTTCCATGCAGCACTGTCCCCATGGGTTGGTGGCTGCCTTCAGAAGTGCTTTGGTGTCCACCACAAAGGAGAGGGCTGGTGGTGCTGCCCCCCCCAGCAGCCTGTCGTGATCTGTGTGACCCTGTCTCCATGGGGTGAAATGTGTAAACCAAATAGTGCAGAGCAACAGCAAGATGGTTTGGGAGGACGACCCCTGACAGCACAGGGTCTAGATGGTGGAGGAAGCTCAGTGACCCACAAACACCATCTAAACCTGGTGCCATTGACTTGGAAGAGCCTGTCTTTTTCTGGAATTTGGCTTCTCCGGGCAATGCTGACCATAGCTTGATGTCACCAGAGATCTTTCCATGGGGCACATAACAGGCAGAACATGTTCTGTTGCATCCCCAGCATGTCACAGAGCACTATTTCAACATTGTCTGCAGGTCAAAATCCACCCTTTGGGTAGATTTGAGTCCCTTGGAGCCCCCTTCATCATCAGCAAACTTCCATCAAACCCACTGCAGCCCGTCTGAGCTGGGGGTTGTGCAAGAGGCACCAGTGACGCAGACAGGGCTCTGATGGCCTTGGGTCAGGGCTGCTGGTGGCCTGACGAGAAGGTAAGACCAGGTAATGTAGGGACAGCTTCCCATCAGAATCCCATCACTGAGCAGGGACATGGCAAATAGCAAAGTTCAGGTCTGGTGGGACACAGGCTCACGTTCAAACTGTACCTCAAACGGGAGGTCATAATAGCTCCTCCCTGCCCTTCCCAGGAGTGTGCTGCTGTTTCTCATGTTTCCCCCCAAAAAAGCGTCAATCTGCGCTCCCACCCCCAAATTTTGCCACCTGCCACGAGTATGAAATTTCACTCAAAATACTGTGAGAAACCACAAAAAAAGCTGGGCAGATATTCAGCTGCACCAGAGTTTCAGGATGGGAGAGACACGTGGCAGTGGCACTTGTTGGGGGGGACCACGGGGGTCAGTTTGCCCCCCGTGTGTGTTTTGGGGTGAGGATGCTGCTGTGGGATTCTTTTCTTTCCAAAGATACTCTTGGACAAGGCTTGAAGCCTGGGAATGCCCAGTCACACACAGAATGGCTTTTCTTTCCTGATTCTTCTGGCCCAAAGAAATCCCTGAAGGATGGGGGGAGCTGGCCCCCAGTATTTGGGGTGCCTGACTTCCCTGTGCATCGGGCGCCGGAGTGTAGGGACCATCCATCCCCAAACGCCTGTGCCTTTCACCCCTCCCCAAAAAAACCCTCTAGGGCACACCCTCTGCAGATTTGGGAAGCAGCCAGCCCCAAGCCTGTTACTACTTTTCCCCATGGAGTTGGCCTCTCTTCCTCCCCCCTCTTTTTCTTTTTTTCCTCCTTTGCCTTCAAATCCAAGCCAGGAAAAACCTCTGACGTCGGCACCACGGCTCCTCGTGGCTGCTGGGGGAAGGCAGTGGAGGGGATATCCCGGATCATAAAACCAGGATCTTGTTGAAAGCATGGCTACCGCTGGCTGCCTGTGAGTCCACTGCTGGGGACAGGCTGGGAAGGATGGGTGGGGGACTGTGTTCAGCTGGGGGGGGTGAGGAGGTCCTTTTCCCCACAGTGCAGAAGGTTTAGTGCCTTTCTGTGGTTTTTGTGATCCTCTGGTGGCTGGCTCTTACGGTACAAGGAGTTAGGTTAAATAAAAAGCTGTCGATGAAGACGTCAAATTCGAGGTGCTTGGGGGCTGCATGCAAAGGGAAAAGCAGAAATTCCAGCGAAAGGGCTGTTGAAGGAGTGCTTGAACCATCATGTTTCCTCTAGGGCATTGCCCCATGAGCTCTGGACAGGAGAGGCAGCCCTGACACTGGTGGCATCACAGGAATCCCAGTGTTAGCACAGGGTCTATGTCCAGTCAGGATTGTGAATCTGGGTGAGAGGGAAAAACAACTCCCAGAGGACCTTTATAGACACTTTTCACACTGTACCTCAGCCTCTTTCAAATACAAAAGGTGCAAATACAAGATAAGAAGGGGTTGATCACGTTACCAGTGCCTCCGGTGCATTCCCAGCTTGCACGGTGCTGGGAAGACTGTGCTGTTCTTTTTATCTGGCTGCCTGGCTCACTGCCTCAGCTTCCCCATTCCTCCCTCTTTCCTGGTGTCCTGAGTGCCTCCTGCTTGCAGATCTCCACGCCAACATCATGCTGGCACCTTTCCCTGCTCTGTAAGTGCAACCAAACTCCTTAAGTCCGACTGCAGCTGTAAGATCAGGGGCTGTACAGCTCTCTTTGGCAAAATTTTGTGTTAGCCAGTATTTACTGCACACCAAAAATGTTGTGGGGAAAGATGCATGACCTGGTTTATCTTGCAGGTGTGTTTTCGTGGGCTGCCAAGAGCCCCCCATCGCTCTCCCTCTGCACCTGTGCATTTTTAGTCCTCCTTGTCGTGTTTTGCTCAGAAAACATCACATGTAGCAAGAGAAATAACCGAAAAAATAACCCCTTTGAGAAAAAACCCACGATGCTTCCCTGGCAGATGGTGCTGGGCACTGCTCCGCTCCTGGCAGCAGATACCCTGCAGCCACCACAGTACCCAGCATGGCTTTTCCAGGACATCCCATCTGCTCTGTCCAGCTCTGCACCTGGAGCAGGACGTGCCGGTGGCTGCTTACACCTCTCCCCACACTCCTGCCGGGTGTTTTGTTTCCGTCGCTCTCCTCCCGGACTTTTGCTGTTTCCTTCCGTGCGGATGCAACTGGAGGAAATCTTAGCACATTGGCTGTGCCCCAGCCATGGGGCAATCATGGGCTGGGGACAGCACTGTGGCTCTCTGTGTCCTGGGACCTGTCCTCCCTGGCAGTGATGGCGATGGTGGCAGTGATGGTGCTCGTGGCAGTGGTAGCAGTGGTAGTGTTGCTCATAGTGGTGGCAGTGGTGACACTGATGGCAGTGGTTGGAATGGTGGTGCTGCTGCTGCTGCTGATGCTGGTGGCAGTGGTGGTGCTGGTGGCAGTGGTGGTGATGGCAGTGGTGCTCCTCATACTGATAGCAGTGGTGACACTGGTGGCAGCAGTGGTGCTCGTGGCAGTGGTCATTGTGGTGGTGGTGGTGGTGTCAATGGTGACAGTGGTGGTGCTGTTGATTCTGGTTGCAGTGGCGGTGATGGCAGTGGTGACACTGGTGATGCTGGTGGCAGTGGTGACACGGGTGGTAACTGCTGGTAGAGATCTCATGCATGCAGCTGAGCCTCAGACCTCCCCGTGGTCACTCGTGCCAGTGGCAATGGACGTGTGCAGAAACTTCTGCATGGTGATAACTGGGACTGCTCAGAAACTCGAGTTCAGTTTTCAGGGTGATGGAAGTGCTTGTTAGGAGCAGGGAGAGCAGGACTTCATCAGCCTTAAGGGGAAAGGGCTGGTCGGTGTCTTGCTACGTGAGCTGAAAGCAGGAGAGAGGTCGAGGAAGTGTGACACAGCTGGGTGTTTTGTTGGGTTCCTCTGAAGGTGAACTTTGAACAGGAGATGTGCTCACTCTGAGATCGCTATATTTATGTACGGGTGAGATACACATTGTTTGGGTGAGTAAGAGCCTTTGTTCCGAGTCCCGCTGCTAAAGCCCACATGGAGTGACACTTTGGCTCTGCAAAGCTTCCTTTTCCTTTGCTTGAGGAGGTGCTGTGTTTAGGAAAACTTGACTCCACCATCTGTGTCCCGCTAGCCGGGTACCAGCAGCACAGCCGTCGGGTCAGGCATCTGCTCAGCGTTCCAACCAGGCTCTTCCATTCACTGGTTGAAGATCTGACCTTTATTTTCCATCAAGTTGCCTTGAGGAAGATTAGCCTCATCCCTCTGCTGCAGGCTCTGTCCCTGGACAGCTGGGATGAGGCCAAGGCATTTGTAATGGCATTGCCACACTGCAAAGGAATATTTCGGAGAGCTCTGTGAACCCCTCAGCTTTGGGGTATAAGACAAAGAGATGATGGCTCAGTGGTCCCCATCCCCCAGAGCAGCATCCTTCACTGCTCTCTTGCCACACTGCTGCATGTTCATCCTGGATCCTCAGTGGGCTCTTGGCTGCAAAATTCTTGTGGAAGAAGCAGAAATTTCCACAGTCCTGGTGAAAAAATACAGCACAGAATCACTAAGGTTGGAAAAGATCTCTGAGATCATGGAGTCCAGCTGTTAATCCAGCACTGCCAGGTCCATCACTCAACCGTGTGCCACATCCGTGCCTCTTTTGAACACTTCCAGGGATAATGGTTCCACCACTTCCCTGGGCAGCCTTTTCCAATGCCTGACCACCCTTTCAGTGAAGAAATTTTTCCTAATATCCAATCTAAACTTCCCCTGGCACAATGTGAGGTGATTTCATCTTGTCCTGTTGCTTTGTTTCGTGGAAGAAGAGGCCAACCCCCACCTGGCTACAACCTCCTTTCATCAGGCTTCCCCAAGATGGGTTTGAGCCTGACAGGCCAGTGCTGCATTGCTGAGCATCCTCATCCAGGGCTTGCTCACTGTGTCCTCACATGCTTCCTCTAGATCCCCCAGAGCGCTCAAATCAGAAGGATTTATATTCCACTTGGCAGGTTATTAATATTAGCTGAAATTCCCTTTTCCACATTGTTCTGCCATGCTTAATATGGAGATCAGCATCATGGCCTGAAACGCCGGGGATGATTTGTGGTTGAATATCCATTAGGGATTTATGGGCTTCGGGGCTGAATTGCTGGGACGTGCAATTGCCAAAATACTTGAAACGCTTCCACTGGAGAGGAGACCTTGTGGGAAAGGAGCACTCACTGTTCTCGTAGGCAGGCGGTTCCCACTGAGCCTCCGTTACTGGCAGCGAGCACACCCAAGCCAATAAAAAACTGTGCGGGATCCGGAGCGCCGATGGAGCATGGGCTGTGTGTCGGATGATGACAGGGGGCAGCGCAGGCATTGGTGCTGGCAGCAGCTGCCAGTCCCACGGGGTTGCTCAGCGAGTGGGATTTAATCCAGGACATGGGTAAACATGGGCACAGTTCATATTAATGTCCCTGGCAGCCAGTTAAAACGAGGTATGAGGTTGTTTGGAGGGAGAAAAGTCATTTTTTGCTGCTTTCCCTGGTGCACCTCTGGTGCTGGCGTATCAGATCAGATCTATCATTGGTATCAGATCAAATCATCGGGACAGATGGCATTTAACACACTGGAAGCCTGAAGAGTAAAGGCACAAAAAGTAAAGGCAAAAGATCCCCAGGTCCTTTGTTTCAGAGAAACTGGGTTTGCAAGGGGACAGTTTGGGACAATTCCTACTTTGCATCACCTCTTCCCTTTGAGGTGGCAGCTGTGACTGCCCATCCCTTTGGAGGGTTTTAAGCTCTCTTTCCCTTAAAATGAAAAAGATGAACCTTGCTGAGGGGATTGCCAGCAGGTTTTCCTTGGGAATCGTTCACTCACTGGGTTGCTGGTTCTTTTCGTGGTTGTGCTGCCCAGCAGATCAGCAGCTGGACATGTAGGAGCCACACAGCCAAAACCAGCCCAAAATTACCCTGCAGAAATACCACACTGGTTCTTACCCAGCCATGGTGAGATCGTCTTGAGGAGAAACAGATCCCACAGACAAAGTGGTGGGTGGGATCATCACTGAAAAAGCATGATGAACACTGGGGAGAGCGGGTTTCCCAGCCCATCTTGCAGGATCTTTGCAAGCTTTGAGCAAAAATTCCAGCTGCTGTGGTCCAGGTGGGGAGAGTCAGCTACCCTGGGGGGTTCAGCATCATCTGTGGGCCAGGCTGCTCTGAATCACACCTAAAATGCTGTGGGGAGGCAGCTCCCACCTCACTCCCATCCCTCAGCCAAGCTTCCAGGCTCCATCAGCTGCTAAAATCTGACTTTCTCAATGGGGACTGGAAAGTCTTCCCCGCTGAATGTCCCACTCATCCCCTGCAGCCCAGGCAGGGTTTGAACTTTGCAGAACATCCTTGCAGGGCTCTGGGGTAGCATTACTTTGGTTTTTTTAGGGAAAAAAAAAGTCATGAGTGATGGGACATGGTTGATGGGAAAAGTCCATGATTTTAGCAGGCAAACTGGGCACTTTCAGCAGAGCATATCTGCTTCCCCTGACACCTCACCTGCCTTTTTTCCCATTGCTGTTTAACTTTTCCATTCCTGGGTACGACTGGAGAAGCAGGAGCTGTTGAGCAGGTTGTAAATGATGCTGGGGCCTGGAAGAGCCTCTTGTCAGCACCCAGATGCTGTGACGAGCTGGTCAGTGCTCAGCTCATCTCCCTGCTCCCACCTTGTCTCATTGCATAAAGGTGAAACAATCCAGAGGGGAAAGTTTCTGGCTGCTGTGAGGAGAGGCAAGGGGGTGCCTGCTGGCCTGGCTCGGGTTACTTATGTGCTTATGGTCTATTTTGAGGCTCTGGCCACGAGGCACTAAGCAGCCGCTGACCTGGGGGAAGGACCAGTTTCAAAACAAGAGTCCAGTGGGGAACAACATGGGGAGGCTCTGGCTGGGTTTCCCTCAGCTCTGAGTGGGGCTGGCAGAGCTCTCACCTTCCCGCTGGGCCCATCATCTCGTGGATTTGGGCATTTCCACAGTGGGAATTGATTTTTCTAATTTAATTCTTCCCATTGCCGTTCTTGAAAGCAAAGATGCCACAGGTTGAGGGGCCGGGGTCCATTTCAGGGAGCGATGTGCCGGCGGTGTGGGAATGTGGATGAGCAGGCAGGGAGACACATCCGTCACTAACGCTGCCAAAACCACACACACGCGACCCCCTCCACGGCCCCCCCTCCCCAAGAAAGCTCATTTGCAGGCGGCTTAATTCTCCTAAGAGCATTAGAGGTGCATTTGGTGGACATGAGCCCAGCGCCAGGAGCATGTGGCCGATTAGCAGCAGTGGCAGCTGGTTTCGGGCACGGCGTGCGTTTGGGGTGGAGATATTCAACGTGCTTTTTGGGGACACAAAGGTGAGGTCTGGGGGGTCTGGATGGGTGTCACGGGGGTCAGCTGGTGTGGATTGGGTGCTTAAATCCACCAGCAGGTGCAGATGTTGGGTAGCATATGGGAGCAAGACCTTCCCTGCCATGTGCTTTTCCTTTCTGCGGGTGAAACGTGAGTTACCCCCTCTGGCTTTCCAGTGCCATTTCAGCTTCCCAGATGATATTGCAGTTTTAGCTTTAAATACCACTTCACTTTCTAATCTATGGTCTCCTGCGAAGATGAGGATGGTTGGGGATGCTCGTAGGGGATATAGAAAGTGATGGTGCCTTCAGGGGCACCCACACCGGGCAGGGACTTCCTTGGGGAGGAGGACACTCTCACCACCGCGTTTCCCTTTCCCTCCCCTGCAGCCTCGCTCTCCGCTGGGATTTATGGAGGTGCTGAGGAGCAGCTGTGAGCCCCGCAGCCCCCGGCAGCCCGCCCTGTGAAGCAGCCTCCGGCCGCCTCTCCTCGTCTCGCCCAGCACCCCGACCCTCCGACTCAACCATTCAAGGCTCCCGTGCATGGATCGCCCCAGCGAGGCACCGCTGCCGGACGCCGCCGACGCCGCCCCGTAGGCTCCCGGCCCCCCGTGCCGCCCCCAAGTACTCCACATACCCCGATGGGGTAACGTGACGGGGGTCACCCTCCCGCCACCACCACCCCCCATATGCAGAGGCCTTTCTAGAGCGCCCGGGAGCGCGGCACCGGAGGCAGCAGCCGCTTGCCGTCGCACACACACAGAGGACGCCAACACTACAGCAAAGGGATTTTTTTTTTTATTATTATTATTATTATTACCATTAATATTATTTTTTTTCCCCATCTGGCTTTTTTTTCCCCCCGGGGAGCCTGTGGTGTGTCAAGGAAGCCGGCGCGCTCCCAGGAGTTGGGATTATTTGCACAACGTCTGTATATTGAGTTCTCGATCCTCTTTTATTTTTATTTTTGAAGCACAGAGGGGTTGTTGGGTTTTTGTTTGGGTTTTTTTTTTGCCCCTTCACGCCACACTTTTCTTGGGTTTTTCCCCTGCCACTGTCAGCACCACCTCACCCTCCCACTGTCCCACCATGGCCCGGATGAACCGCCCTGCGCCCGTGGAGGTCTGCTACAAAAACATGAGGTTCCTCATCACCCACAACCCCACCAATGCCACGCTCAGCACCTTCTTGGAGGTAAGGAGGGAAGGCTGGAAGTGGGGAACCAGGGTCCAGTTGCATCTTTTGGGGCTAAAAGCTGATGTAGATGAGAGGGCAGCACATCCCTTTTGGTACCACAGCCCCTGGTGGCATCCTGGGGCAGTGGGTCTAATCATTGCCAGCTTTTTGGGATGGGATGTTTTTCAGTACCCCAAGTGTGATGTTTGGGCACAGTAGAGATGGAGCAGAGTGTCTCCATTCCCGTTGCATCCCCTGCCAGCTCCACTAGCACATCATGTCACAGGGCTTTGGAGCGATGCTCATGGGTGCACAACCTACCCTGCACCTCCCAGCACCTCAATAATGACTTTTCATCCCAAATATCCCAGCATATTTCCAATCCCAGAGCGTGTTGGGTGGTGCTGGAGAGTTTGGTGTTGCAAGAGCCCGCACTGGCAGCACCTGTGTGAGTGCCACTGCCTCAGGGCAACAGGAAGGTGCCTGTGATGTGGGGACAGCCCCCCCCCACCCTGCGTGCTGCACACAAGGCAATGGGGTTACCTGTGGTTACACCAGTGGGAAGGGAGAAAAATTCCCTTTTCCTCCAGCCTCTTAGACTTTTGGCCAGGCTGCTGAGCATGTGGGGGGCTCACCACGGTCTGGTGAGCGCACATGGGGAACAAAGGAGGTGGATCATTGGCGGGGATGATCTCATGGTGCTCGGCGAGGCCGGTGCACCGGGCACATAATCCAGGGGCAATCCTCGCGCCGGGCAATGAGCCATGTTGGAAACATCCCAAGTCCCACGCCTGAGCCTGCAGCGTGTTGGAGTGATGATGGGATACAGCAGCGAGGTGGAGAAGGAGCCCCTGAGCCATCTGTGAGATGCTGAGCTTTGTTGGTGGGGCATGCTATGACTGCCCCCCAGCTGCCTCCATGCATTTCTGTATCAGGAGTGTGACCTCACCAGGCACAAATAATTTCTCCTTCAGAGGACTTGCACCCATTTCAGGGATGTTTCTTTGCCTGGGGTGTAAAATCCCTGTTGATGTGGCTGTCATGGCTTAAAAATAAATGGCCCCATTGGTACTCATGACTCTGAGGAGTCATGAAGATGCTGGTTAAAAATCCTACAAGGCCACGTGACTTTGGTGGGTTTTCATATTTCCTTGTACCTGCTAGGCTGGATGAACCACGGGTCAAGGTTTCAGAGATGGGACACAGCACTGTTTTAGGGTCCATTCTGCTCTACATGATCATAGCAGGGCTTGGATGTGTTGGGGTTAACGGGTGCATCTGGCAGGGTCTGTTCAGATCCCTCCTTCTCCTTCCCTCCCCAGGACCTGAAGAAATACGGTGCCACCACGGTCGTGCGAGTGTGTGAAGTGACCTATGACAAGACCCCCCTGGAGAAGGACGGCATCACTGTCATGGTAGGTGGGCAGCAGGATGGGCACCGAGGTGGGGGGGCTGCCCCAACACCACCTTTAAATATCTCATCCCTCGAGGCTGTGACACACCATGGTAGCCCAACACAGCATCCCACTTGCCAAGGAGCAAAGTTAGAAGCCCAGCTGAGCTGAGCTGTGGCTGGTGCTTTAAAAAGAGGAGTGCTGCCCACACAGCCGAAACTGTGACTCACCCGGCTGAGTCGGCAGCTGCCTTCCCTGCCTGTTGCTCAGGCTTTGAAACATCCAGGGATGAGAGCGCCTGATCCCACGTGGAAGATGCGCGTGGTTCCCATTACCCTCGGTGTTATCTTATCCTGGGGGGTGGTGTGAGGGTTTTTTGCTCTTCCAGCAGCCGGCTGGTGCAGCTGGGGGGGATGAAAGGGAGGAGGCAGCAAGCTGGGAAAGGCAGAGCAGGCAGCTGCCTGGGCTGTATCTTGGCTGATAAGTAATTGGAGATGATGTCAGGCATGATAGCCCTGCCAGGGAGTTCAGCTCCAGCTGGGAAGTGAGGCTCTGCTCATTATTTAGGGAAGGGTTTGGAAGTGCCTCATGTCTCCTGGGGTGGTCCTCTGTGTGTAGGACCTCTTTATGTAGCTCTGTCTGCATAATGTATATCCTAGAGAGAGAGAAGGCTGTATCTTAGATCCTCGGGGATATATGGTGGATAATCCTGTGGCTCTCTAGATACAGATCCTCCAGATGCAGATGTCTCTAGATATAGATGCAATCTGTGTCTCTACAGGATATATCTTGGAAAGATAGCTCTATCCTACATATAGAATCCGTATGTTGGAGATCATATCTGCTCACTTACACACCAAATTCTGCCTTTTGCCCCATTTCTAACTGGAGCCTCCAGTCTGAGTTTCTATATCTAGGATATATGTACCTCTTTACATCTCTTCTGTCTCTCTTATGTGGAGAGATACATATCTAGGAGATGTTTTATATTGAGAGTTAGAGAAACTATATAAGACACTGTATAGAAACCAAACAGCTTCTATATCAAAGTTTCTATAACCTATATATAAGGTAAATCATAGAGATATCTATAATCTAGTTCTCTATACATAGATGTATCTATGCCAATACAGAAATATCTCTATATAATTATATCAAATACATCTCTATATATATTTGAGATGTGTATATATATATCATGGTATATGTTTATATTTGGTATATACATTTTTGGTATATTTTTTATATGTATCTTGGTGTATATATTTCACATATAAATATATCTTGGTGCACAAGTCTGATGAGGAGCAGCTGAGGGTGTTTAGCCTGGAGAAAAGGAGGCTCAGGGAAGATGTTATCCTCTGTACAACTCCCTGAAAGGAGGTTGTAGCCAGGTGGGGGTTGGTCTGTTCTCACAGGTAACAAGCAAAAGGACAGGAGGGAATGACCTCCAGTTGCTCCAGGGGAGGTTTAGATTGGATATTTGGAAAAATTTCTTAACTGAAAAGGTTGTCAAGCATTGACGTGGGCTGCCCAGGGAAGTGGGAGGTATTTAAAAGAGTTGTAGATGTGGCACTTGGGGACATGGTTTAGTGGTGGCCTTGGCAGTGCTGGGTTAACAGGTGGGCTTACTCATCTTAGAGGGCTTTTCCAACCTAAACAATTCTATGCTTCTATATATAGATCTATGGGAGACCTTAGAGCCCCTTCCAGTCCCTAAAGGGGCTGTAGGAGAGCTGGACTATTTACACAGGCATGTAGTGATAGAACAAGGGGGAGTGTCTTTAAACTGACAGAGGGCAGGTTTAGATGAGACATAAGGAAGAAGGTTTTTATCATGAGAGTGGTGAGACACTGGCACAGGTTGCCCAGAGAAGCTGTGGATGCCCCATCCCTGGAAGTGTTCAAGGCCAGGTTGGATGGGGCTTGGAGCAACTGGTCTAGTGGAAGGTGTCCCTGCCATGACAGGGGTTTGGACGAGATGATATTTGAAGGTCCCTTCCATCTCAAGCCATTCCATCATAGGGTGATTCTGTGGTGTGCTGTGTCATACCTGGTGTGAGCCCCTGACCTGCACTCATGGCTGTGGGGAGGAGATGGCCTCGAAAGAGGAGATGGCCTTGCAGGACAGGCACAGACTGGGCAGGGGGGCCTGGCTCAAGCACTGCAAATACCCTGAAGCCCAGCGTGCTCCTTTCCTATCAAATCCCAACAGAAATCACACCACCTGTTCAAACACTGAAGTGAAGCAGCTTATTTTGCGATCTCACATCAAGGATGACTCCCAGCACAGCAGCTTAGTGACTCACTCCTCAAAATCTAAGATTAGGGCCCAGTGCCTCCCACCCTTCAGGGCTCACCAAGCCACATCCTCTCCAAGTGGTGCTGCCCTGCCTGCCCCTCTCTTCCACTGTGGCATAGCCAGTGGCCATGCTCCTCCTGACAAATCTGTTCTGGGAGAGAAATCCCCACTTTGGGACACTTACCCTCGTAACTGAGCCCAGGGCTGAGGGGTATCAAATGCAGAACCCATTTGACCAGCTTCCTCACAATGTTCCAATTTTGAACCTCTGCAACTTGAGGATGAAGCTCAGAAGAAGATGGGATTTTTTTTCTTTGTCCCTTAATAGCCTTTCCTGAAGGATGGTATTTAAATGGCCCCATTTGGAGTGATCTCCCTCCCTTTGACACTCTGTAGGGCTATGTTAGTGGGTCCCCAGACCATTCTTCTGGGATTTGTTGTGTTTTCCCCTTCCCCTCCATGTGTTGTAGGAAGCTGAATTTCAGCACCACATCAAGCCCTGAGATTTCAACCATCTTCAGGCCACCTTTGCTCAAATCCCCTACAATGTGCTCCCAAGTGCTGGAATTAGACAGGAGCTGGCAGGGGGGAGGATGGGACCTGCATCACCCCAAAGCTCAGTGAGGTCATCTGGATGGGGATGGGGCAGGGGGTGGCCATCCTGGTCTGCAGAAGCAGGAGCTCATGAGGACCATGTTGCAAATCCTGCAGGTGCTCCTGAAGGCTGTACCTGTCCATAGGAGGTGGAAAGACTCCAGACCTAGACTTGTATGGCTTCAAACCCTGAGCCAAAGCAGCCAGGGAATTCCTGTATTCTGGATGATGCTGCAAAGCCCCCCTACATGCCCAGTTCCTGGCACTCTTCTACCTGCCTACTGCTGAGGCCCCAAACACCAACACCCTGAGTGAAAAACAGCCCCTGAGAGTTTTTCTCCAGAGTCTCGACAACATTTCTCTCTTCCCAACCTTGCAGGATTGGCCATTTGATGATGGAGCACCTCCTCCCAGCAAGATTGTGGAAGATTGGCTCAACTTGTTGAAGACCAAGTTCTGCGAGGACCCTGGCTGCTGCGTGGCCGTGCACTGTGTGGCCGGCTTGGGGCGGTGAGTCCAAGCCCAGCACCCCAGCTGCCACCCCCCATGAATGCAGGAGAGGGAAAACCATGCCAGCTCTCCTCCTCCCCTTCCTCAGTCCCTCTTTGAGCAGGGTTTTGTGAAACCTTAGTGGGAGTAGGTGTTGATAGGGGAGATCTGCTACCTGAGCTTCTCCTTGAACTTTAAATGATGGATATCAGCCTCTGGGCTGTGTGACTGGGGAGTGACAGCTACTGCTTTTACCTTTCAGCGCTCCTGTCCTCGTCGCGCTGGCCTTGATCGAGAGCGGGATGAAGTATGAAGATGCCATCCAGTTCATCCGACAGTAAGTGCAGCAGTGGTTTGGTGTCAGGGCAGAAAGTCCCTCTCAGGGGGAATGGAGAGATCTGGCATGTCTCAGGGGTTTTTTTTGTGACGCCGGGGTTCTCCTTTGGGTCCTCTCCTTTTGGGAGTGGGACAACAAGGCGTTGGTATGGAGCACCCTGTGCCTTTGCAGCCAGGCTGCAGGAGGCTGGGGCAGCATCCCTGAGGGGCTTTTGGAAGTCACCCCACCTCTGCCCCACCTCCCTCCCTACTCTCCATGTCCTGGGACTCCCAGGGTGGATGAGTGAGGAAAGCTGCTGGGGTCAATGCCTGTCTCCATCCCTGGAGGGGGCACCTGCCTTCAGCCTCCAAAACCCTTTCCTGCTCCAGACGGGGGCTCAGCACCCCGACAGGGGTGGTTTGGGTTGGGGGGGATCTCTTGCCACACCTCTGACTGTTCTGGCCTTTCTCTGTCCCCACAGGAAGCGCAGAGGAGCCATCAACAGCAAGCAGCTGACGTACTTGGAAAAATACCGACCAAAGCAGAGACTCCGATTTAAGGACCCTCATAACCACAAGAACAAATGCTGCATCATGTAACCTCAATGACCTCTTGCCAAAATCCGTGCACAAACCCCCGGGCACTCGCACACATCCCACCCCCTCACCTCCTCGCCCAGCCCTGCGTTCCCCACGTGCTGCCCCTCTGCCAGGGCTGGGCTGGGGACATGGAGCATCTCCAGTGTGTTCCAGCACTCACAGCACACTCATCTTGCTGGATCCCTGAAAAAGGCTGCTGTCTCCAGCTGCAGCACCAAGGAGGGAAGGCAGCGCTGCCCTCTGACTCTTGATGTTAGCAGGCAATGAGCTCGTGTGACCGTTCTTCATCACCATCCTCCTCCCCCCTTCCCCTCCCGTTGCACTGAGAGGGGTGGGCAAAGAGTGCTTGGTTTGGGGTGAAGCAGGCAGGGCTGTGCCAGCTGAGAACGCATGGGGTGCAGGAGGACCAGAGCACCCCCAGAAAAACCTTTCCCCACCTCTTCCCCATAAATAAGGGCTGCAGCAGTGGGGATGGAGGTGGGGATGGAGCAGTGGCCTCGGGGGGGAAGGTGGTGATAGCAGGGAGAGGTGACAGGGGCTCTTAGCTCAGTACTGGCCTTGTGACCAGGGGAAGGGCTGAGCTAAGACCCCCAGCACCACTCCCTTTCTCCTGGCACCTCTGTCACCTCACCACCTCCCTGTTGCCTCGATGCCAGCTGGGATGCTGCAGATGGGGCTCGCTGGGGGCTTGCTGCAGTGAAGGCAGAGCCACTGGGAACTTTGGGGACCCTGGCAGGGCTTTTGAGGCACTCAGCTTTGCTGGGATGCTGGATCAGCACTGAGTCCCCCAAAGTGTGGGGTCCTCTTACTTACAGCTTCCAGATTCAGTGCCCAGGGTGGTGGGTTCTCTGCTGTTGTGTCCCCATCCCTGAGCTGTGGCACAAACCCCAGTTCAGGCTGCAGTGGCCTGGGGACACAATGTGCCTCTCGAGGCACATCCATGTCCTGCACCACTGCGTTTGCTGGCCGAGGGGCTGGGCTGCAGCTTTCCTAGGGGATTTGGGGTGTTCCTGGCAAGAGCACATCACCTGACTTTGCACCTGCCTTTTCCATATCTGTACCGAGGCGCCTGGCACCCCCGGCACATGCCCTGATGGGGTGGGCTCAGAGCTGCCCCTGAGCTGGGACATTAAACATCTCTCAACTTTCTGCCTTTGAACGCTTGCAGCAGCTGGAGCAGTGGGCATGTAGGGGGTGTGGGGATGTTTTTTTTCTTTTAACAAGGGTAAAAAGAAATTTGCTAATTAAAGAAAAAAAAAAACTTAAAAAAACCACCCTGTTTGTCTTCCGCACATCCTCTGGCCTTTCTTTCTCCCATCACTGCCCAGTAGAGCCCAGGAGGTGACCCATGGTCCCCCAGACTGATCCCCAGCACTGTGTCGCAGCTGGCTGCCATCCACTGTGACCAGGACATACATGTGGCCCAGGGGGTGCTCCGGGTGTCCTTTGAGCTGACTGCTGCTCACCCCTCAGAGGATCACAGTTGCTGGGACAAGGAGGGCTGATCATCCACCTCTGGGGGTTTTAGGCTGCCCAGCTTGAGATGTCTTCAGTGCCATGTATTGGGTGTTTCCAAAGGTTTGTGTGCCTTCCAAAACGTAGATATCCAGAGAAATGCGCTTCAGGGGGTTCATCCCTTGGGACAGGTGGTGAGGAAGGCTGGTTGGACACCTTCAGTACCTGCAGAAGGTTGGGGACTGCTTAGTACCACCACATGGGTGGGCAGAGGAGGTGTTGGGAGCTGTTTCCAACACCACTTCTCCTGTCCCGATGGGGACCAACCCCACTGCAGGGCAGGGAAGGCCATCCTTTGGGATAAGCTGTGGTGCTGAGTGAAGTGGGGACCCTCCATGCATGGCCCCAGAGTTGTCATACCACTCACCCTGGGCCTCTCCAAGCCTCCACACTGTGGGACAGCCCTCAGTCCCTTGAGTTTCTCCTGCCCTATCCCAGGCTCTTGGTTCCTATGACTCGTGGAGAAGGCAGCAATGGTCAAAGGGTCTGTGTTGGTTGGGAATGGTGTGGAATTGGGCTGATAAAAAGGCTTGACCCTGTATTAGAACACCCTGCTGAGTGGGTCGCCATCCCCTTCCTGCTTGGGTCTGTCCTCCTGCTGCTAAAATAGGTGGTGCTTCATCCCCAGGGACATAGGAGGAGGCTCGGCATTGTGGTGGTGACAGCCTCAATCCCTGCTAGCCAGGAAACCTCCCGATCCCATGCCCTTCCTTGTGGGAACTGTTGCTTTATAGGCTTGGAGACATTTCTGTCCTGGCAAGATGAGTTTTCCTCACCCATGCTCATGGCAGCATCACCTGGAACATGGCCTAGGGCAAGAGGTCCTGGGATTCAGCCACAATGCCTTTGAGCTGGAGTCAGGCTGGGGACAGAGGGGTTGGAATTCAGCCTCCTTCGGCCACTCCTGAGAGGGAGTTCAGTCAGGCCTCAGCTGAACCAAGGGGGCTGGTTTAGGGGGACCACCAGGGGGACAGGCTTCACTTCATGTAGCATCAACCCAATCACCTTAAAATTAGGGAGCTTCTGGTATAAAAGCAGTCCTTGACCTGGCCATGTGGCCAAATCCTGGGGGCCTCTGGCTGGCAGAGTGGCATCTTGATCCTCCTCAGTTTATGAGTCACTGAAAAAAAAACCAACAAAAAAAAAACAAAAAAAAACCAAAACTAAACTAAATCATGCTGCTTTAATTGTCCTAGATATTTTCCTTTTTTTCCCCATGGATATCTCCCCCTTAACCCTAAAATGTGCTGCTTCCATAGAAAGGACACCTTGGCAGCCCAGGAGCTGCTGTCTTGCATGGAGGGCTCAGTTCAAAAGTTTCTCTGGGTTGGACTGCCAAATATTTGGGATTTTTTTAATATGGACTTGGGCTCCTTCCTCTGAGGTACCAGCTCCTCAGTGTTTCAGCCTAGAGAGGGTTACAGAAGCAACAGGCTGAGGAAATTGAGGGGTCTTCCAAGGGGGATTTGGGTTAGAAATCTGAAAGAAGAGCTCAAAAGTCCTGAGACAGTTGGGCAAGAGGGAAAGTTGAAGCTCAGTAGACAGCACCAGAGCGAGGCCTAAGCAGCCAAGGGCTCATGGTTTGGGCTGGTCTTGGGGTCCCTCCTTGTACACTAATCCTCATTTCACCTCAAATGAGCCAGGATGCTGAAAGGAGAGCCTTAAAAATCTGAGGTATTTGCCGGTGCTGTTACTGCTCTGGTGGTTTCCATTGAACCCTGGCAGATGTCACAGGAAATAGACACCCCCATGGCTTTGGCTACAAACCAGCCACCTCATCCTGCCCTTTTCTCCAGAAGCAAAGGCTCAAACTGGGTTTTATAATTTCTCACCCCTATCCACCCCCTCACCCTCCATGAAAAGCCACCATCCTCCCATAAGTTGCGGGTTCCAAACTGGTGCAAGGACTGTGGAGACCCAAGGGGTGGCAAAGCAGAGATGCCCCAACCATCAAACCAAGAGCCTGTAGCCTTTACCCAGGAGTCAGTCATGGCTGAGCCTCATGTGAGGGAATAAATCTGAGCAGGAATTTGTAGCTGTGTCCTCTCACCAGTGGCACACAGCACACATATGCCCTCAAATATCCCTTCTGTTGTTTGTTTTCCAGTCAGACGGAAACACGTGGAGGGGGTGGGATGGTGGGAAGGCAGGAAATGTGGCCGTCACAAATGTCCAGCTCTTCATTTAAGAAGGTTCTGGTGACACACATTTAAAGACTTTGCATTTGTAAATTCATAATATGAGTCTTGCAGTAAGGCTGACACTGTGGTGCTTGGGCTGGGAGCTTCAGAGGTTTATGAGGAACAGATTTCCCGAGAAAGCAGAGCCTGGCTCAATCCACAATAGAAGGAGTCGTTTCCTTTTTTATTTTTTTCGTTGGGTTTGTTTGGTTTTTATTAGTCCCAGTGGGAAAGCGCACAGGGAGATTCGTGACTTTCATGCAGTTTCCAAGGTCTTGTATCTTATTTGCTGCCAGCACGCTGGGTAGGTGCAGCTTGGCGGGTGGGTTTGGATGGGATTCTGTCTGGTGGGAGACAAATGTGGCTGGTTTCTTGGTGCAGGGGGGGTCCTGGGCCGGGCTCTTGCAGACATTCCCGGGGAGGGGGCGTTCTGCCGCTTCCCTTCAGACGATGATCTCCCAATGAACTCTCCACTTCCCTGCTGTTCCTTTCTGTGCAACAAAGAACTGCATATTTTCCTTTTTAACCCCCTGGGCGACCACAGTAGTGTGTAGATTAAACCCAGATGACCTTTTTTTGGGTTTGTTTTTTTTTTTTTAGTTGGTTTTTTTTTGTTTTTGGTCTGAGCCATAGCTAAATTATTGTACCCAATGCTTTTTGTATCAGATGGCATCACTTTGAATATGCAGATGAGGTATAGGATCTTGACACTTTATAACCTTTTTAAAAAGAAACTTGTCTGTTTACTTAACGTCTTGTGTAAAAAAGAAAAAAAATGTATGCCTTCGGTAATCACTTTTTTTTGGTTTTTTGAGTTTTATGAAATTACGATGGTTACACTCCAGCAGCGAAATAAAAAGCGTTCACTGTTTTGTACATCCCTGTGTGCCTGGTGCTGCTAATGGGAGTTATCAGGATGTGGGAGGCAAAGACAGAGCTGAACTCTGGCCAAGGGTGGAAGTATCTGGGGGAGTTTGTTCCGGCTGGAGAAGAGAGGGCTTCAGGAAGACCTTAGAGCACCTTCCAGTGCTACAAGAGAGCTGGAGAGAGACTTTTGCAAGGGCCTGGAGTGACAGGACAAGAGGGAACGGCTTCAAACTGACAGAGGGTGGGTTTAGATTAGGTATTAGGAAGAAATTCTTGCCTGTGAGGGTGAGGAGGCCCTGGCACAGGTTGCCCAGAGAAGCTGTGGCTGCCCCATCCCTGGGAGTGTTCAAGGCCAGGGTGGATGGGGCTTGGAACAGCCTGATCTAGGGGAAAGTGTCCCTCCTGGCCATGGTGGGGCAGTTGGAACTCTATGATCTTGAAGGTCCCTTCCAACCCAAACCATTCCGTGATTTTATATCCAGTAGAGCATGGCCTAACCTTGGTTGCACACCCTGGAATACACCCAGAGGAGACATTACACACACCCCACCTGACCTGCTCATGAAATCAGTTGGGTTTTTAACTCTGTTCCTCATGACCAAGGAAGGCAAAGATGAAGCCTCCATAGAGGCTGAGGAGTTGGAGCTTGCATAAACAGGCTGGTAAGCAAGGAAAGCTGACACAAAATTGTGTGAGCTCCCAAGTAATTACATGGGGTTGCGTGGAAGAGGGGGGAGGAAACTCCCCTTGTGCTGCTCTAGGCTCAGGAAGGCTTTTAAGCCAGATGCCAGCTTGGAAGAAGGTAGAGGTGAAGCAGGGTGTCGTGGCCAGAGCTGTCCTTGGATTCCCCCAGCACTTCTCAAGCACTCTGCACAGCAGATCCTTATCTCCTGCAGGCTTTGAACTGCAGCTGCAAGGGGCACTGCCTCCTCCTTGTGCAAGAAGCAACTGGGCCTTCAATCAGCCTAATTGCTGCCTCTCCTCTCAAGCAGGAGGGCCAGGGGGACTGCTGAACACGGCATGTGTGCTGGAGAAACACCCACCCGCGCTCCTGCCTGTACATGCTGTCTCCTACCTGCTGCATTCCTCCTTGCTCTCCGTCACCCAAAAACGTGCACCCCTCTGCAGGCCAGATCCCAACTCTCCGTGTTAGGCTGCTGCCACTCCGTGCACAAATTCCTGCCCTTCCTAAGAGGAATACTATGAAAGTTCATTAAATTGAGGGGTTCTGGAAAAGTCCAAGGTAGCCACTCACAGGGATCTGCCCAGAGGAGCTGTGGCTGCCCCATCACTGGAAGTGTTCAAGGCCAGGTTGGATGGGGCTTGGAGAAGCCTAGTCAGGTGGAAGGTGTCCCTGCCCATGGTGGCAGCAGGGGTAGAACTGCATGATCTTTAAGGTCCTTCCAACTCAAACCATTCTACGATTCTATTCTCTGATTCTCTGATCTCTTCCCAACTGGTGCCGTGGTCCAGGGTGCCGTGGTCCACAGTGCCTTAAACCGTTCTCAGCAGAGGATGTTGGTACCTGCAAACCCCATCACAGCCCCATACTGCAGTGCATTCAGTCCTGCCAACAACAAAATCAGTGAGATCCCCCCCAGCTCAAGGTGGATGTCCACAGCTTGGTCTCATCCCTGACTCCCTTTCCAGTCATCAGAGATCAAGGGACAACACTGTAGATTCAGGAGGGACTGACCTCAGACTGTCATGGACACTCCTTTCTGAGCTCAACACCACAGAGGGACCCCCAGAACTCTCAGCTCACACAGACGCATCCATGCTGGAGACACCAAAGCCTTGGGAGATGACCCATGGCTCACAGCTCTCCCTGTCCATGTTCCTAACCCACCTTAGCACACCAGATCTCTGCAGAGCAAGGAGGCAACATTTGCAGGGTCTTCAGTAAAGTCTAGACCAGCCACAGTCCAGCCTCATAAGACTGGATTAAAAAATGTTTTCTGAGGGCTGCCTTGGTACATTCTGAGCCATGATGAAACCTTCCTTTGATTATTTTGGACTGCTGCTGGCTGCCATGGCCAACACTGGCTCTTCCCAGGCACAGCACAGCTCTGATCACTGATCCCATCTACCTGCTTGGGATCAGCCCTTTTGCAACATCTCCACATGAGGACATCCTGATGCCTGAAAGGGTCTCCCAGCTTCCATCTGTTCCCAGGGAGTCTTGAACCATCAGCTGTGCAGGGGCAAAGGTCTCACCTCCCCTCAGGACCTGGCGGACCCCGTGGGTCTGGGCACATGGTACTGGAGGGCGGGAGGTGCTGCCCTGCTTGTGCTGCAGTATCTGGAAACTCCCATGCTCGCAGGGATGAAAATGTAGGGCAGCTCTTGGATTAGGAAGAAAATTAAAATGTTTGCAACAAATATAGCTGAAAAGTCAAGTGGGGAATTAGGCACTGCTTGGCAAAGGTACAGGAACGCGGATCACCAGGGGTGGGTTTTGCCCTGGGAGCTTTTCCTGGGAACAGAACAAGGAGAGGAAGAAGAAACTCTTTGCCCAGGCTCACACGGCAGAAAGGGGATCCTGCAAATCCCCGCTCCATCCCATGACCACAGCAAGGAGCCGTGCTGCCCTGCCTGAGCTGCTTGCCAGGCAGGACCTCGGGGCAGAATTTGTTTTAACCATCGGAGGGAAAGAACATTTGAGTGGCAGGAGGAGAAGAGGCTTGCGGGGAGCCTGGAAAGGGCTGAGTCACTTGCTGTCGGCGTCAGCAACCGAGGAGAAAAGCGTGACTGCCAAACAGCCACCTGGAGCTTTGTCAGCTCATCCTTAAAAAAAAAAAAAAAACAGAAAAAACTCAACTGATGGCCTCTCCCGCATCCCACTGGAGAGCTGAATGTGCCGCACGCAGCCGGGGAGTTCCGTGCAGAAGCAGTGGCTGTGAAAATGCCCTTCCCTGGCTGCAGGTGCTGGTTTCTGTTGCAACATCCCCCTTGGGGCTCGCAGAGCAGAGGAGGCAGCGCTGCTCTCCCACAGCACCCGGGCAGCCTCCAGGGATGTGTCACGGCCAAGCTGGGGCTCGGTCCAAGGACCGGGGGCGGAGGTGATTAGAGAGACCTGGCGGGTCGGTGCTGGCAGAAGGACGACGCAAGAGCTGCCTCTGCCTTGCAGAGATAACTGTGGCTGACTGCAGCCAGGGACTGACTCACCTAAGCCAGGGCATCTTGTCTGGATATCAGGTGGAGACAGGGAGAAGCAATGCATTTAAATGAGCTTTGATCTTTAAAGCAAACAACGCCGTCTTGTTTTGCAGCACTCAGGCAGCCGTGGGTGACAGGCAAGGAGGGCCAGGCTGGTTTTGGGAGGCCCAGTTCAAGGCACTCTGTTTTCATGGATGGGTGCTCAGCACTCAAAACAAGGGCTGTGATAAAGGGCTTATCATGAAAACTCACCTGGAGCTGCCAAATACCTTCCTGGCGCTCTGTCTGCGTTGCAGATCTGCCAGGTTGAGTGGGACAACACAGCTGGGGAAGGCAGAGAGACACAACTGTAACCGCCCCAGCTGCAGCCAAATGACACATCTGGGAAGAGAAGCCTAGTCTTTCTGTTTGCAGTTCCTCATTTTGTTCTATCCAGTCTCCATTCTGGGAATATTTCAGGGTAAAGCTGTGAGCAACTGGGCTGACCCCCATAACTGCTCTGCTTTGAGCAGGAGATCTCCTTCCAGCCTGAATCATCCTGTAGTCCTATGAAGATCCCAGAGAAGAAAAGGATATCTTATAGGCCATAGGGTGCAAAACTGGGTCACTGAAGGAGATTCCAGAGAGATACTCCCCTTGGGGCATGCACCTTCTCAGGACACTGCACCTGTCTCCTCCAGCTCCATCTGTTATGGTTAAAATGGCCATGGCTGCAGAGGGAATTATGTCCAGACTGCCTGCTCCCCCCACAGACAGTTCAGTATGCTCTCTAAAGTGTGACTGTACTCAGTTTCACAGAATCTTGGAATCACAGAATGATTTGAGTTGGAAAGGGTCTCAAAGATCATCCAGTTCCAACCCCCAGCCACAAGCAGGGACACCTTCCACTATCCCAGGTTGCTCCAAGCCCCATCCAACCTGGCCTTGAACACTTCCAGGGATGGGGGAGCCACAGCTTGTCAGAGGATTTCAACGTCCACAACTCATCAGGTGAGGATTTCAGACTCATCTAAAGCAGTTAAATCACTTGCCTACATGCACCCATAACTCAACCTGTCTTCTATTTTCTGTTGAGAGTGTTTCTATCACGAGATGCAGATTTACCACACTCAAAGCCCTGCAAAGAGATGTCTCTGGCTCCATCAGCTTTTGCCATGTGATCCATCATGTCCTGAAGAGGCTGAGCTGCGGCCCCTCGCATTTTGATCCTCAGTCCACCATTGGGGTGCTTTCCAGCTGGATGGACTGAGGTCTGCATGGAAATGCAGGCACTGGAGCATGTCCAGAGAAGGGCAGCAGAGCTGAGGGAGGGTCTGGAGAACAACTCTGAGATGAGGAGTGGCTGAGGGAGCTGGAGGAAAGGAGGAAGTTGGAGCCAGGTGGGAGTCAGTCTCTCCTCCCAAGTCACAAATGACAGGACAAGAGGAAATGGCCTCAAGTTGCACCTGGGGAGGTTTTGATTGGAAATCAGGAAAAATTGCTTTTCAGAAAGGGTGATCAGGCACTGGAACAGGCCACCCAAGGAAGCTGAGGAGTCACCATCCCTGGAGGTATTTAAAAGGCATGTAGATGTGGCACTTGGGGACACAGTTTAGTGGTGAACATGGTGGTGCTCGGTTAATGGTGGGACTTGATGCAGAGAATCAACCTCAATGATTCTATGATTCTGTGAAATGGCTTCATACTAAGAGGGACTGACCAGTCCCTGTGGGTGTTTGTCCTTTTCCACCCCATTTTTCTCCCCTCACAGCTTCTTCAGGAGCAATTTCAAATGTATTCCCAGCTCACTGGAGGGGAAAGGCTGCACAGCTTTGGGCCAAGGATTTTCCACTCAAGAAACAGATCCAGGCCCTCGTGATTGTCCATTGATCATCGCTTTTTGAGATCTGTCTGAGAGCCAACTCTTAGCTCATTTAACAGGTGCTCTACTGATGTGTGATGCTTTTTTTCCCCACTGGAACACCACACTGTACAAATCTAATATTTTACAAGCCTGTTGCATATGCAGTTATGTTTATGGGCCAGCCTCATGATCTAAAAGAACGACATCAAGCTGGTACAACAAGACCCCTGTTCCAGAAAACCACGTCGACTGGCATTTTTTATATTTCTGTTATTTATGCTTTTGTGAATCAGATTCTAGATCAGTCTGTTTTTATTAACAATCACCCTGTTTTTATTACTAGCCTGACATCACCCCTAGACATGTCTGACCCATGAAGGCAGTTTTGCTGTTCAGCAGGCTCCTGAGGCTTAGCACCACATTGGCACTGGTACCAGAGACCAGGAGAAGCTGTTGGCCCATGCATCAAGGCCTTTGCATCTTCCAAGAATCTGAGCTCCAGGCTTGCTTGGGTTGAGCCTGAGGCAGCTGTTCTACATCCAAGAACCAGTTTCCTAACTTTGTCCTGAAGTTCGTATGAAACTCAGATAGCAGACAGATACTATGGCAGCCTCTAAATTCATGAGGGTTCATTGTGTCTCTTTTGCACAGTGGCCAAGGAGAGGAGATAGTTCTGGGGAGCCTGGCAGGATACACCAGGTGAGACCTGAACTCACCTCCCTGAGCTGGAGGAGAGCCACAGCCACAATGACCCTGCAAACCTCTTTGTGTGTGACAGCAGAGTGCTGTGCTGTTTGACCTTCGGGTTATGGGACAGCAGGGATCAGGCTGGGTGTGATTATAGAATCATAAATGTTGGAAAAAACCTCTAAGATCACTGAGTCCAACCATTAACCCAGCACCACCATGTTCACCACTAACACATGTCACCACACACAATGTGCCCAGGGGGCACATTGAAGTGTCTTTTGAACACTTCCGGGGATGGTGATTCAGTGGAGGGTGCACAGCTTTAGGATGCACAGCTTTAGGAAACTGTCCCTGCCCTGAGAACATTAGGAAGCAGCAGCTCCATTTCTAAAACGCCAAATCCCAAAATTAAATGTGAAGCAGCTGATCTGCTGAGACCACTGAATCACACTGTCAAACCCTGCGTGACCATTTCCATACAGACCCTCCTGTTGCCTCATCCAAGGCTTTGCCTGGGGCTGTTTGCCCTCATTTTATTCCATAATATTTTATTATATGTGCAGCATATGTGCTCCAATTCCTGAACTTCTGAGTCCCCTGGAAACCTCTAAAACTTCAGTGTGATAAAGAAGATACTTCAGATACTGAACCAAACCAAATCCTGGTGCACAGTTTCACCTCCTCGCCCTGAGCTCACACCCAGCCCAGCCTCCCCCTCTCGCAGCCTGTGCTCCAGCGAAATCATTTGCACACTGAAAACCCCGCCAGACAAAGACCCAGCCGCCCACCCGTGCTCTCAGCCTGCCACCGGCGTAGAGAATCCCCGTCCTTAAGGACACAGCCTTGAACAAAAGCCAGGGAAATTTAAAAAAAAAAAAAACAAAAAACCAACAAAACAAGCTTCTCTGCAGCCTGACCTTTTATTGTCTGAATGGGGCTGCCAAACCAAACCCGCGCTGCGGGTCCTTCCCGCTCCTTGCATCCTGTCCGAGATTCCTCCCCTCCCTGCTGCGCCTCAGTCGCAGCCCTGGCTTTGTCACTGGGGCTTCCCAGGAGTGAGGAAGACAATGGGGGGATTCTCGGGGTGGTGTGGGCGGCTTCCTCTTCCTCCATCCAAGGAGGGCCTGGGGGTTGGCTCGGCGCAGGGTGGGATCCGCAGTTCCTGGCAGATGGAACAGTGAGCGAAGGTGGAAAACCATCCGCAGCCTTGCGGGGTTGGCAACATCAGAAGGACCAGAGGGGACACGTCAGGTTTAAATAATCTTCTCCCCTCCAGGGCTCGTACAAGACACTTCAGGAGGAAGAAAAAAAAAAAAAAACAAGAAGAAAGAAAAGATAATCCCCCTGTGAATGCCTGGTGCCGACTGCCAGAAGAAAAGCTTGGCTCAGGGCTGTTCTTGCCCCAGCAGAGCCTGTCTCGCTTTTGCTGCCCTTCACATTTCCCCACCACCCCCCGGCTCAGCCCGAGAACTCCTGAGGACACGAGCTGAGCTGGAGCATCCGAGCGCCCTTTGCCAGGACGTGGCAAACCCTGCCCTCCCTGCCTGCGAGCGCGGAGCCGGGGCTTGTCCACATCACACAGAGCCGGCTGCCTCTTATTAGCTCTGGGTGATAAATCCAGGGGGGAGATGACAACCCAGCAGGATGAATCCAAGCGTCCTACCCTTTCAATTCTCCTCCTCCCATCACACATGGCCGGGCTTGCCTGGTCCCATCATCTACTGCTGGCTGTAAGCCATCGCCCCCGGATGGGGAATGAGCCCTAACGAATGGAGCATTTCCTTTGTGTCCTCCTGTTGGGAAGCAGAGGTTGTCCCGGCCTCCCTGTCCTGCTGAAGGTGGAAGGAGATGTCATGAGCTCTCCCCTGTTAGACCATGGAGAGGTTTAGCCATATTGTCCAGCACGGACTTGCAGTGCCAGCTGGCCTGGAACACCACTTTGATTTGGGAGACAGGTTGGGTGAAAAACCACCTGGTCTTGTGCTTTACTCCAGTGTCAGTGTCCCCTCCTGAAAAATAGGCTGTTGCAGTTGCAAACAGGATCTATGGAAGTCAGTGTTCTGCTGTGAACAATCAAGAGAGGTGGTGCCTAGCATCCACCCCTTCATAAGCCTTGATCCAGCCTGGCACAGGAGACTGGGAGGGGCTTTAAAAGCCAGTGTGCCATGGATGAGGATGCCTGCATGGAGACTGGGTAGAGGCAGATGGTAGAGGGACTTCCATGGATCATTGAATCATAAAATGGTTTGGGTTGGAAGGGACCTTAAAAGGCCATCTAGTCCAGACCCCACTAAACCAGGTTGCTCAGAGCCCCATCCAACCTGGCCTTGAATGTTTCCAAGAATGGGGCATCCACCAACTCTCTGGGCAACCTGTGCTGGTATCTTACCACCCTCACTGTAAAAAACTTCTTTCTAATATAAAATCTAAGTTGACCATCTTTCAGTTTGAAGCCATTGCCCTTTGAACCATCACTACAGACCCTGCTAAAAAGTCTGTTCTCATCTTTCTTATATGCCCTCTTTAGGCATGGAAAAGGTCTTCCTGGAGCCTTCTCATCTCCAGGCTGAACAGCCCCAACTGTCCTAGGCTGTCTCCAAAGCAGAAGTGCTCCAGCCCTCTCATCTTTTTCACGGCCCTCCTCTAGACCCACTTCAGCAGGTCCATGTCTGTCTTGTACCTGGGTTCATAACAGGCATTGACCCAATCCAAGTGCAGCACTTGGCTTTGTTGAACCTCATGAGATTCCCATGACCCACTTCCTGGGCTTGTCCAGGTCCCTCTGGATGGTACCATGTCCCTCAGACACATCCTCCAGGATGGAGAGGCACAGCTCAGATCATTTTTTCACCAGTGATTCTCTATCCTCCACCCTGCCAAGCACAGGGAGGGCCCCCTCGGTGCCACAGTCCCAAGAGCAGGGGCTGCTTTTCCCCTGCAAATCTGGAGGGAACATAATCTCCTTGAGGGCTCTTCTATTCAGCATCATTTGGGTTGAAACTGCCTAGGTTACTCACATAAATCTTGCTTCTTTAGGAAAACAAGGGAAAAAAGCTGGGCTGTGGTCCCAAAGCGCTTTCCTGTGCCAAGAGCATCCCTGCTGGGTTTACAAAGCCTTCCCTGGGGTCTTGCAACCCTTCTCTGTCACTGGCATTTTGGGGAGACCATAAACCATCACTGGACTGTCATGTATTTGGGGAATGCCAGACCCGGGGGTGATGGAGAACAATGTCCTCTCTGCAGACCAACACAAACTGCTCTGAGCCCAGCCCTGCTGCTGTCCAGGGTGGACAAGCTGTGGATTCATCCCCTTCTGAGGAAAAAAATGTCTCATGATCATTTCTCAGCTCTGACCCCTGAAAAGAAAGGGTGTACCTCACTGTGGGGTTTCTGCACAGCCTTGTACGGTTGTGCTTTGGTTTATGGTGCATTTTCCATTGCACCAGACTTGTCTATAATAAGAAGTGAGAGAGGATGTAGGAAGATGGAAGCCTTGGGTTTGGGGTTAGCTCAGGGTGGGATACATGCTGGATTGGGAAGGAGGAGCTGCAGAATGTGGCTTCATGGTGATGCTCAGTTGCATTTGGGAACACCTCCTTCCTTGTGGAGGCATCTCAGATCCTGCCACCAGACTGGGGAGGAAAACACCACTGTGGGTTGGAGGACGAGGCAGCAGATGAGGCCATGGATGCAGAGACAGTGAAGGCTGGAGGCCTGGAGTGCAGCCTCAAACAGCCACTGCTGGTAAATCACTTCTCTTTTGGAGCAGCCTGACTCCTTTTTGGAGCACAGTTTCACTTGGCTGTGGTGGGCAGTGGCACAGTGGGGTTGGCTGGGACACGTGGCAGGGGTGGGAGAGTTGCAGGCCCAGCTATTCTCAGCCCAGCCCAGCCCTGACCCAGCCACACGTGGGGGATCGATGACCTCTTCAGGAGCCCTGCAGCACCATCACACCCTGGGCTTCCCCACATGGGACAACCAGGGCAGGATCCTAAGGAAAACTCCGTGGTCTGAGAGGAGAGAAGGAGGCAGAAGGAGTGTAATTCATGACAAGGCAGCCTCACTTCTTCTTTCCTCCTCACTAACCTCCCTGGAGAAAACAGCAGGGAAAAATAAAATGCTAAATAGAATAAAACAGACTAAGTAGAGCAAAAGAGAGCACCTGGGAGCAGGTCTTTGTAAATCCAGCTGGAGTGGACTCTTCCTGAGCCAAGCCTAAAACACTTGAACAAGGCCAACCTGGCCATCCCCCAGGCAGGCCACGTGAATGGCAAGTGCATCAGCTGTGCTGGCAGCTCTCTTTCATTAGTTTCTTTATAAAGAAATATTATATAATTAACTGCAGGCCAATTAAATGCATCAAACAACCATAGTTGATAACCTCCACCACCCTGTGCTGTCAGGACATGTGAGAGTGGCAAAACAGGTCTGGCCCTCAGAGCGGGAGTAACAACTCTTATGGCTTGAGGATGTCAGGGATGGGCCATGGGTGGTCACCTGGACTCTGGAATGTCACAAGGCTCCTCCACGTCTCCTGCCTTCCTGGCTCAGGTGGATGCCCCCAGTGTGGTTACCCAAACCTCCCGGCACCACGGCTCTGGGACACAACAGAAGGAAGACACACATAAAAATGAAGCCAAGAACCCTCCACAGGCTCCCATCTGGATGGCCAAGGCCTTTTCCAGCCCCTGACACTCCAGGGCTCTCAGCTGTCTGCTGTAGGCAGTCCAGCACCTACAGCAGGTTTGCAATGAATATTTCTCAGTGTTTCTCCCCTGCTGCTCCAGGCACTGGGAGAATTGCAGCCACTCACAGAAAACTGCTGCTGGAAAACCTACTGGTGTCAGAAAAGCAGCCCCAGGATGTCATTGTTCCAGATCGTGCCATGCATGAGGGTAGGAAGCTTCTGTGGGCATAGGTCTGCTGCTCCCTGCTCTCTGCTCTGCAGGAGGGTCTTTTGCAGCCTGCAGGGGAGCAGATTCCCTAGGGCAGGTGGGCAGACCCTGTTCACAGCAAGGAGTGTTGGTGTCACAATAGTTACAGAAGAGTGTTAGTGAAATAACTGCACTGCTTGGAGCAGCTGGACCCAACCCTTCTTGGATGAACTCTGTCAGGGCCAGCCCAAGAAATTACTGCTGGATCCTGGCTTTTAAGAAGCCCAGCAGTCTCCGGATCAGTGGTCCTAGGAGGGTGCACCAGGGAGAGTGCTCTTTCAGAGGTTTTCCAGGGGGAGAACCACAGCATCTTGAGAACACCTTACTTTTACTAAAGCCACACACCTCACCTTGGACATTCAGTGTGTCCCAGTTAAAGTATTCCCCAGGGAGTGCAGAGGCTGGGGAGTTGGGAGCTGTCTCCTGGTGGGCATTTCTCAGTAGAAATATACAGAAAGAAGCTTCCCCTGCCTGGGATCAGACACAGCATAGGCTGGGTGCATCCCCAAATTCAGCAAAATATCTAAGCACCCTTTCAGCTGGCAGGTGGGGCTGGATGTTCATGTGTGCCTACATCAAACTGGGTAAGGGGAGCTGAAACCCCTGAGATAACTTGTGAGTGTTGGCTCAGGTTTTTTTCGTTTATGTCATTTGTACTCATTACTATTGTGCCATTACTTGGGGAGCTGACACTCAAAAAATGGTCCCATCACATGGTGAGGTAGATAGATGTGAGAAAAGGCCTTTGATTTTTTGGCCTTTATCTTAATTATACAGTTTAAATGCTATGGGGAGATTTTCTCTGCTTTTTTTCCAATGCAAATGGAATGGGCAATAATGCCATATATTTATAGGTAGCTATATGATATGCTTGCTTATTGGACTAATAATAACTCAGAAAAGATTAATGAAGAGCAGATATTTGAATAGTTAAGTACTTTTTTTTTTCTGTTTGTGTTACATGAGAGAAAGGGTCGAGTGCCTTGACTGCTACACCAGCCACTCATTGGATCCATAAGATTTGTGTTCCCTGTGTTCTTGGGTTAAGTTAACAAATATTTACAGGCTGGGGCTGTGGTTCAGCAGAGCACTCTCAGCTGTGTGCTCAAATCTCCTTGGCCTCAGTGGCGCTTAAATGCAACCTTGTGCAACATGCTAAATGTGAGGACCTTGGATTTTTTGGCTAACAAAGACAACATTTGTCATTGCCAAATCAAGGGTCACTGAGTCACGTTGCTGGCTAGCACAAAGCCCTTCATCCCCTTTGTTCTCTCTGAAATGGTGAAATAGTAGCTGACTAGATGATTTTCACAAGTTTCTACTTTTTTCTATGTGTGTTTGTGTGTGAATGTTGTTGATTTCTAAATTACCTGTATGAAAATCTTTTAACCTGGATCCTAAGTTCACATTTACTTGATTTGCTTTTTTGTGGTGCTGCTGTGATATAATCAGGAGATTTTCTCATAACCACCAGGAGAAGAAAGATTACTGAGAACGTCCGATGTCCCTTTTCTATGTGAAAATGCAGAAGGACTCACTCAGCAACGTGGCCAGAAGGGTCTCTTCTCCAGAGGGCTCATTCATCCCTGACCCAGGCTCATGGAGCACCTCAGATCAAACCCCCTTACGTTCAGCGTGTGCATTTCTCTTTTCCTTGCTCTTGCGCTCCCTCTGCTGATCCCGGGGATCTGTTAGAAGAGAAATGCTGGTGCTAGAGATGAGCAAAGTACAGGGGGAAAACAGCTGTATGGCAAAAAAAATGAACCCACTCATCCCAGATGGAGAATACCTGAAGTTCAGAGGACAGCAGAGAAAAAAACAATGATAAATGAAGATGTAGCAAATATAGTTCCTCCTATCAGCTGATTTCTTCTTTCTGGTAAGCAGTGACAGGACCCAAGGGAACGATCAGAACTGTGTCAGGGGAGGTTTAGGTTAGATTTTAGAAAAAGGTTCTTCACCCAGAGGGTGGTGGAGCACTGGAACAGCTCCCCAGGACAGTGATCACAGCCCCAAGGCTGACAGAGCTCAAGATGCATTTGGATAATGCTCTCAGGACCATGGTGGGATTGTTGGGGTGTCCTGTGCTGGGCCAGGAGCTGGGCTCGATGATCCCTGTGGGTCCCTTCCAACTCAGGATATCCTGTGATTCTGTGATTATATTACCCTTCTCTTGGCACAATGCCTGTGACATGTGGCATCCATGGTTGTAAGGGCAGGGCAGAAGGCAGCTCTCTACCCCTTTCTTCACAGAACAAAGCTGTCTGCCCCCTTTTCCTCCCCCAGCCTTGTGGTGACAGCTCAGGCCATGGTGACTCTACAACTCAAAATACCTGGGGGAAGATGAAGTAACAACGGGACAGATGGGATTTACCTTCCTACTCCCTCTCCAAACCATGACCAAGGACAGCTGTCTGCCTCTCACCCACCCTCCTCTGTGGATGCCCCTTGATCCTTTGGGGTGAACTTGAGCTCTACTCGCATGTTGAGTGCCTACCCCACAGAAAAACCAAACCCAAAATTAGAAGACTCCTTGCTCAGAGAAGCTGAGGATGGCCCAGTCCCTGGAAGTGTTTAAGGCCAGGTTGGACAGGACTTGGAGCAACCTGGTCTAGAGGAAGGTGTCTCTGCCCATGGCAGGGAACCAGATGGTCTTCAAGGTCCCTTCCAACCGAAACATTTCTGTGATCCTATGATTTTTATGATTCAGCTTTGAGGGCCTGAAGAAACAGGGGCTCAGTTAACCTTTCCCTAGGCTTCGCCTTTCATAACTCCAAGAGATTAAAACTAATGGGACTGCTGGGAAGCAGGGAAGAAGCACAGAATTGCTCTATGTGTCCTTTGGAAGGTCCCAAAAGGAAAAGGTCCTTGACAAGGAGTTTATTTTCATTAAAAATTACAGGCCCAGCTCAACCAGTCAAATAAACAAAGCAAGTCTGTAAAACAGCAAGTGCAAAAGGTCCTGGGTTATTTATAAAGGGCTTTTAAGAATATTAGGCCTAACACCAAGATATATCAACCCTGCTAGGATTCCAGAGGCATATCACATGTGGCCCTAGCTGTTGTCAGCTTTGTGCTGGAACATATTTAGTGGCCTGTTACACTACGAACCTTCACGGCTTTTTCCCTAGTGACTCACCCTTGAAAATTAATACATTGGGACCAGACACAGGTTTCTGTCTTCAGTCACATATTGACTTGATCAAATCCTTCATGGAATCACAGAATATTTTAGGCTGGGAAACATGTGAAAGATCATCTCATTCCAACCCCCTCCCATGGGCAGGGACACCTCCCACTATCCCAGGTTGCTCCAAGCCCCGTCCAACCTGGCCTTGAACACGTCCAGGGATGGGGCAGCCACAGCTTCTCTGGAAAACCAATTCCAGTGCCTCACCACCCTCACATGGAAGAATTTCTCCCTCATACCTAGTCTAAATCTACCCTCCTTCAGCCTAAAGCCACTCCCCTTGTACCTGTATGCCCTTGTCAAAAATCCCTCCTCACGACCATTCAAATCCTTGCTACTGCATTCAGCAGACCTTTTGCCACCCAGGGCGTTATGGAATGGTGAAGGACCCTGTTCAAGACCAGGTTATTGGATCCAACAGGGCTGGGGTTTTTTTCCTGAAACAGGATATTCAGTATCCTGGTCACCAACATTTACCACTACGAACTTCAGTTCAAGTAAATCTCAGCCATTACTTCTCAGCTGATCAGAAGGAAGATGAGGATGTTTGGGATCGTGTAGGATTTGTTCACATGGTCATTTGAAGACCCTGGGCAAACTCAGTGCTGGGAAACAGCCATGTGCTTGTCTGCTGCTCCAGCTCAACCTCTCTACATTTCAGATCACTCCTTACAGTGGCACAAACACAGAGCTTCTTTTTGGGTGCTTTCTTCACTAGTCCCACCAAAACAACTCTGCACCGTCCCAGGGTCCAGACCAAGTCCAGCACAACGTGGGGTGTCCAGGAGTGCTCAGAGCAGAAGAGGGTTTGACTGGGGGTTCATGGTGTGATTGCTGGGACTGTTCTGTGAAGGACAGGAGTTGGACTCAAGGATCATTGTGAGTCTCTTCCAACTCAGGATATTCTAGGACTGGCTATGGAATTGTCTTCATGTGCTTTACTTTATGCTAAGGGTGCAATTTAGTGTCCTAACACAGGTTTTTCAGACCAGATGGGGTCTGAAACATCAACCTCCAGCTGCCACAGCAACAGGATATGGGTGTCCTAAGGGTTTGGTGGCCTTCTATAAATATCTGTGGGGTATCCTCGGGTATCTTGAACAGTACCAGATGTTTGGGCAACTTCATAATTCTTTGCAAACCCCCAGAAACTCGGAAAAAACTTGTCCCATTTAGTGCCTTGCACTGCAAAGTTATGGATAACCCCATTTCCAAGTCTCATTTCTGGTTTTGATTGCTCCAGCTCCTGTTTGGAAAGAATGCCACATCAGGGGAGGGAACATTTTAGAGGGAGGGAACGTTTTAGAGGGAAAATAATCTTAGAGCAATGTTCAGACGGGTGCCCATCATTAGGATCCTAGTGTACTCCCCAAATAATCTGGCTGGTTTTGCATCTCTGCTGGAGCAACCTGGACAACTGATCCACCCCTCCAGAGAGGATTCAGGAAAGGCTTTTCTTCTTCACTTTGTGATGAGGTCAGACACCTCTGTGGTTCTCTGCCTGGGAAGGTGATGATGTTCTTTCACAAGGCCAAGGCCAACATCACAGGTGAGTTTTCTGAAAGGAAATGCAGAGAGGAAAGTACGTGGTTTGGGAAATCCTTTAGATTTGCTTTTTTGATGCCAAATTCCTCAGCTGTTTCCAATTTATTGAAATTAACTCCAGTTTAGTAACACCCAATAATTGCCTAATTGGTTTGAACTAACTGACTACATACAGCCCAGGAGATGCCAGCTGGTGATCCCCTGCCTTTCTGAAAGGGCTGCAGGAATTGTCTGCAGGAACAATTGCTCAGCAGGATAGGCATGTTTTGCAAAATCGAGTTTCGCTGTGAGAAAAAGCTGTGGTTTTGCTCAAATAATTCCAATTTTTTTGTTTGTTTGTTTTTCTTCCCGGAAAACTCAAATAAAATATCTTCATTTGAATAAGGTTAATGCCAAACATTTGCTTTTAACTTTGTGCCATGACACACACAGAGTCCCAGAAAACTCCTTATTTCAGCTGAGCCATGTCGGTTGTGCCTGAAAACACAGTTTTGCATTCTCCTTAGACAGACAAGAAGCAGATGAAAGCACTGAGACTGAGGAAAATAAAAATTTGGCTATTTGACTACTGAGTGATATTTTATAGCAAATTCTGTAGTTATTTGCCCCCATGAATAGAAAATAAAACTGGGTTTTTTCTGGTGTGAACTCAGCTCTCCATCTTAAATAAAAAAAGGTCATCTATCTTAAAGATAAGTTAGCCAAGTTTTAGCAACCCCATAGACTCAGATGCTCCCCATGAAAAACAGTGTCCAGCCTCCACTGCCCATTTCTTTTCTTTCTTTCCACTATCCCACTCATCAGCTTACTCTTTGATGCCCCAAATATTTCTGCGGGGAGAATCAGGCTGAAAATGCTGAGGATGAAGGTCATCTCTCCTTGAGCCACTCAAGGCAGTGTTGGGCTGGGACCAGCAACACCACCATTGTTCTGATCAGTTTTTAAATCCCAGGCAGGTATTTCCATGCTGGAGCTACTCGGTTAATTCCGGGAACTTGCACCAGATGGCGATGCCAGCCCGTCTCCAGCTTCATCTCTGAAAAGGCAAGCTCCGAGGCATCCCTGGATTGGTTAGTTTGGGGTTTTTTTCTGTGTTAATTGCTGATGCCTGCTGGAATCCCTGAGCCAGGCAGGTGTCCCGCTGCAATGTTCCCTGCTAAGGTGTGCTCCCATAGGAATTCACTGCTGTGTCTTGCCATTATCCTGTGAGGAACAGACAGACAGGAGAGAAAACAGCCTTCACTGTGCTCAGGACAAGGAAACATTTACAGGGATGAAAGCATGGCTGGATGGATATAAGGGGTCAGAGCAGAGTGGATGGAAGGTGACAAGAGCAAGGTCAGGGCTGAACAGCATGAGCCGTCAAGAAACTGTCCTTTCCACTGGCATGGTGGAATCAGAATCATAGAATATCCTGAGCTGGGAGAGACACACAAGGATCATCAAGTCCAGCTCATGGCCCTGCACAGGACAGCCCCAAGAATCCCACCATGTGCCTGAGAGTGTTCTCCAAATGGAAATTTGGACAAACAAATTCCTTGAGTTCTTGTCAGGCCATGCCCACCCTGACCTCATACAGATATGTGGGTATTCCCACCTCAGTGGGTGAAAAGCAGCTTGCACAGAACCCTGATAAATGCACGTCTCTGATCACTGATCCCCCACGTGCTGCAGCACCGACTTTGCAGTGATGTTAAGCAGGTTTTGTTGTCTCTGAGTTTTTTGGGGCTCCCCTCCAGCAATTCCCAAGGGCTCCACTCTGAGGCAGACTGCAGCCATCCCAGTCTGCCTGGTCACGAGCATTTTCACCACCCTGATGTTCCCAGTGCTCCCAGAATCTGTCGGGAAGCTGCTCAGTAAAGAGCAATTGGATTTACAGAGTTCATTCTTGGATGAGAAGTGCTGCCAGGGTGACAGGACAGATCCTGCAGATACCAACTTATCTCTGTCCAGGTGGGATCACAGTCCTGCAACCCGAAGGGTGGGAGGCAGAGCTCATGCCACGAGCTCTGTAACTCATCTCCTGCCAATACTTTTGCTTGGATTGGGATGCAGCATGAGCAGGGCTGTGGGCTGCACACAGAAACACCTGATGAGCAGAGCTGGACACAAAACAGACCTGTCAAGACATTCTCTGGGAAAACTGAGCTGTTTCTGCACGGGCCTCTGACATGTGCTGGTCTGAAAAGCAGCAGCCAGCAAGATGGGACTGGCCCCATTATCACACTGAGGATGCACAGGCTGAAAGTTGGTTGAAAGATGCAACTTCCCAGCCTGGCCCATCTCTGTCCAGCATTTTTTACATATTATTTCTACCTGAACAAGACTGTGAATGTGATTTTCCTGTTCAGATGGGAATCTGGTCTCCCTCCTGTGCAGAGGTGAAGGAAGGCTCTGGGAGGAGGCAGGGAGAAGGTGACAGGGTTGAGGAAACCAGTCTGGCCGCACTGGGGCATGACATTTGCCGTTGTTGCTGCAATAATAACCACCTGCTCTACGCTGCCATGGTTTAAAAGCCCAGGTCACAGCCAGTAAAAATTCCCATCCCCCACTTGCCCCTGTAAGCACAGCCTGATCCCAGGGGAATTCTGCATCAGAACCAAAATATGTCCTAACATTAACATGTACAAAGGTTTAGACCAGGCTGTCAAACAAACTGATCACTCACTGTTTTGCAGCTATGGATTCAAGCTACATAAATCGGTGACAGAGCTCACTGGGAATTCATCCACCTTTCTCTTCTGGAAGTCCTCAAGGAATTCAGCCATGACCCAGCTGATCTCTTCAGTCAGGCAGATGTGTTTGCAGGTGATGTCAGTCCCCTGCATGACAGGATAAGCAACATCTGACCATGGGAAGAGCTCAGGGAAGATACAGAGAGCAGGATGCAGGTACTTGGAGGTAGGTACTGCACAGGGTCATCTCTTCTATTCAACTGAGTGGGTAATACCATGATTTCCTTATTCTTAGAACCCCTGAGAAAAAAAATCAGCATTTTTTCCCAGCAAATCAGAGAGAATAGGACAGATTATTGTTACTTTAATTATTTTAATATATATATTTGATTATTGTTAATGGTTACTTCAGCTTGCCCAGCCCACAGACAGGTCACTTGCCAGAGTTGACATCTCTGCTCCACCCTCAACCAACCCAGCTACCCAGCTTGCAACCATTGCCACAAGTGAAACCATATTTACCCCTATTATGCCAGAATCCTACGGGCTGGAAGGCTACCAACCTTTCCCAAAGCTGGACTCAGAGCCTTGCCCAGTGAAGATAACAGAACTCAGTATATGGTTAATCTCCATCGCTGCAAAGACTCTCTGCTGTTGGGTCTGTGTTGCTCCACTTTCTAGAAGCTGATATTCACAGCAGCAGGGATTTCAACCACTGTGATCCTTGTGCTGTGGGATTTCCACATCCTCCCGGCACAAACTCCCTGCCTCTCTGGTTTTGGCCCCAAATTCAGAATGAGACCTGAGAAACTTTTCTCAACTGAGGTTTCATAGAAATGGATATGTTCCCATGGAAAGTTTCACTTTCAATTATATCAGCACTTTTTGTGGGGAAAAAAACTAATCGGAAAACATTCCAGTCAGATCTAGACAAATTTGCTAACGTTTACTCAAAACAGACACTCATGGCAGACTTGTGTTTCATTATCAAGATGTTTGGGCTTTCAGGTTATACCCAGAAATCTTTCCAATGTAGAAACAAGGCATGAAAGGCTTTGGATTGATGACTTTAATATGTCTGTCTTTCCTTGATTAGGAGTGTTAGTGTTGGTCTGCCTTTGTTCTGCTGAAAAGCCTTTTCTGGATTCAAAGGCATATTTATTGCAATCTCTAAATTCTTCAACTGAACAGGGAAAGGAGGCTGAATCCTTTATAAAGACTTCCTTCCTCCCAGTGTTATTTATTCACTGGATAAAGATAGGCTAAAATAAACATCAATTACTTGTAGACTTAAAAACTTCAGTGATTAAAACATCATTCTCCTGTGAACGCTCCACATAAATTTCTTGATTTCTAGGACACTATTTCTTAGTTTCTCCCATTCAGCCTAAATTATCTCAGATGGCAGACAAAGCCAATCTTTATCATGAATGAAGGTTAGAGATTTTTGGAAATAAAGCACTGTGTGCTTTGTGCCTTCTGAGGTGGAATTCCCTTAACTGGGAACCAGTTAGGGCAAAATATGGCAAAAAAAGAGAAATGTTCTCTGACTGCTGGTCATGCTGGAACTCAACCAGTATCCACAGTCAGGCAGGCAAAGAGTTTGATACCAGGAAATGGAAAGGGTTTTCCTTCTACCCAATGCATGTAATTTATGTGTGGGACTCATTGCCAGAGGAGGTAATGAAGGCCAACATTATGCATGAAGATCACAAAGGATTTATTAAAAATTGTGGAGGATTTTACTGGGATAACTTAGCACAGGTATTTGGCTGCAACTTCTACATCAGGAAATCCCTAAAATACCGAAAAACAAAGGCAGGGTCTGCCTTGTTCTGGGCATCTGTGTTTCAGACCCACTGACAGGGCAGCAGACTGAGGTGCACTGGCAGAGTTTAACAGTTATTTATTGACCGGGGTGGCAAGGAAAGACTGGGGCTTAAGGACATAATTCTATATTTAATCAGATATGGAGAATGGGTTTTCAGCTGTTGTAAATCAGTTTGTGTTCCCAGTTTTCCATGAGGCTCTGGAGATTTTCCTTTCCCAAGGATCTGGTACTCTTTGTGTTTTCCTGACTGCCAGGACGTCAACTTCCAGCATGACCTCAGGAGCATTGCAAAGGGTCCTGGCAAAGCTCTCAAGACCTGTTGGAGATTCCCTACAATCTCTGGATGTTCACAGGACCCTGACTGAAGTCCTGTGCTCACACAGCCCATGCAGGTGTCCCATGGAGTTCCGACCCTTCAGCACCATCCAAATGCAGGGGAGAAGGCCAAGGAGCCTTTCTCCTGAGCCAAGCTGTGTGCCTTGCTCTCTTCTCCCTTGGTCTTGACACTTTTTCTCTCCCTTCAGAACTGCCCTCAGCAGGGAGGGGAGGATTTCTTGGGCGAAGTGCCCCAAGAAGAGCTAGTAGCTAGTTTGGGAGGTTTTTGGTACAGTATGGACTTCACTTAGCAATGAGCAACATGCACCTCTTGGGATCCACCAGCCACTTGGACTTTGAGTGGCTGAAGAAAGGTACAAATCAAGTCCTCTAAACTAACTACGATAAGAAAAGCCAGTCCTCAGAAATAAAGGCAGAAACCCTCTGCTGCCAGCAGAAGGATACTGTGCATACTAAGCACAGAGCGGGCACCTGCTTGGTAGCCCCCACTCCTTCCCACAGGACAGCTTTATCTCTTCCTACAGGATTTGCCACCATCTAGAAACATCTTGAGGTTTCTTTCCCTGTCATTCCCTAAATAAACTTTTCTAATGTCCATAACGTGAACTGACCCCAGGTTCTCCAAAGACAGATGGTTCTATCACAGATCAGTATCAGATACTGACATAACACTCCAGAACTTTCCCTTCCTCACTTCCCACCCCTTATGATACCCTATTTCACTAAAGCAATTCCCAGCCAGCAGCCTAGCAGCTGAGAATCTGGGAGATCTGCTCCTGCTCTGAAGGATTTATGCCAGCTGACTCAGTTTCTGGAGGCAACTAGGGAGAAAGGTTGCCTCCAAACAAGAACAATTTGTTTGACGAGTTTTGTGGTTCCTGCTGGTTGACACAGACTCGGCCTGGGATGGTGGCAGCCCATGGAAAACAGGTGATTTCAGACCTTTCTCTGCTGGTTTGATTAGCATAGATCCCCTGCAGAACTGACATCATGTGCCACGCTATTTGGGATGAGAGGCAACATCCATCTCCAAGCCAGTGGCTTTCCCAGTGTGAGTCAGTGGGATTCAGGGCATGGACCAGCCTCACCCAGGCAGCAGAGCCGTGGCCCAGGGACAGGCTCAGAGGTGCACCGAGGCCTGATGCATGCCCAGAACTCATCACACTCATTTCTGCCAGGAGTCTGATGCCTAGGAAGTGTCTTGCCTGCCTGGAGGTGATGCTGGGCATCACTCTGGGTGCATGGGAGAGACTAAGCCTGAGCTGGCCCATCCACACCACAGGGTGATAGCAGCAGGAGGGTGCCCTAAAGCACCCCAGCTACATGAGGCAAAGTGGGAAACATCAACCTCAGAGGCGTGATCCATACTGTGCTGCATTTCAGCTTTCCTTCTGCCTCCAGACTAGTGAATCCCACCCCGCTGGCCACTTGCACCAGCCTGCAGAGCCCAAATGCTGACAGAAATGCCACAGGCTGCTCCTGTCCCCCATATGCTCCCAACACCCAGCCAAGGCTACTCCATGTGAGTGTAACAGAGACAAACTTCAGAGTTAAACATCCTGCAGTTTAGAAGGGGCTGCCAAAGGAAAAAAATATTAGTTTTGTTCCTTTCTTTACATTTTTCTGGCTGGATACACTGCAGGGTCTTTGCTGGTGCTCATTAGTCTTCTCTCCCCTGTCCCCACTGGAGGGATGCATGTCTGATCCAGCACAGGCCAGGAGCACAAAGTGGAAACACTGAAAATCCCATGCCTGATACCAGGAATCACTGTAATCACTGTCATCTTCCCCAGTGCCAGCTCTTATGTTCAATGCTCTGTGATTATGGAAGCTGTCACTCCCATTTTGACGCCTCAAGACATCATCACCATGCCCTCTGAGAACACCTCCTTTCCTAGGCACACTTTGGAGCCCCCTCCCATCTCTGAAACAGAAGAGTAGGGCACTGGGTCAAGCCTAGAGAGAGATATGAGGTGTCTCACACTCAGTTTTGTTTTCAGCATCAATTTCCAAGGAATTGCACCGAAAGAAACCTACCAGGAGGTTGTTGTCTAATGTCACCCAATTTGTTCTTTGATGTATGTGAAAAAACACTTCACCTCCCTTTGGGCTGGTATCTCTTCTGCCTCCTTCTGCTCCCAGCTCTCAATCCCTTCCTTGTCCTCAGGCAGAACTGGAGAAAATAGCAGCTTCTCCTGAGCCTTGCACCCAGCAAAGGGCTCAGAGTAACCCCAAAAAGCTGGGCCAGTTTAACAATACAATTTTTTTATCCACTTAACTGACTCAGCTTTTTCTTCCTGCTTTGCTTTTGCTGACCCTGCAGTGGAGTTTGCTGCCCCACTCTGCAGCCCAGACCATCTTCCCAATCCCAGATCCCTGCAGCAATCCCGTTCACCGTCAGAGGAAAGACCCCTTGTAGCCGATATGCAGCAGCAGAGGGTTTTGCTGGCTCTGCCAATGGCCCTGGGAGGCTCCAAACCCATTCCTTCACCCTATGGCATCTTATCATCCCTATGGGTCCAGCCGCTGTCCCATGGTAGACGCTGGCATGGACATGAGCTCCCTTGAGGAAAAGGAGACCAAGGTGCCAATGGATATTATAGGCCTGACAGCTGGATTTACACTTTGTTCCTCTGTTTTCACAACTTGTTGCTCTGCTTTCTGTCTAGCCCTGCTTCTAATCCCCCCCTCCCTCCTCTCCCTTTATGTATAGATATTTTATTGCAAACACTCTGGCTTTTACGACCGGATTTTTCACGCTCTGGACCACTTCTCCCATCAATTCTTTTGTCACTTTTACTGTCAGCTGCTCCTGGATAAAAATAACAAGAAGAGCCAGGTTTTTTTGAGCTGGTCTGTTCTCTGGGGGGAACCTACAGAGAACAAGGGAAAAATTACACTGAATAACCTGCCAGGAGAAGCAGTTGCTAATAATAATAAACCGAGTGAAGAGCCCAGTGCATTGTAACTCACTATTTAATTGAAATGATGACCCTTTGAGATCTTCATCTGACCAGAGTGTTCATTAGACAGCTTCTCACAGTCCACGCTGGCCTGAGCTGGAAGCACACAGATGCTGCGGTAACTGCCCAGTGAGGTCCTGTTCCCATCAGAGCTGAGCTCTGTCCTGCTCCCACCCCACCACGGGAGCCACCATCCCCTCTCCCTGGCAGTCCTTAGTGACTGATTTAAAAGGCATCATGCCATGAAGTTAATTACAGAGGAAAACTCATTGATTCCCAGACCCAGCACCTTGCCTCACAGTCCCATACCAGCAGTGTCTCATTAGGAATGGGAAAAGCTCCAGAGCCAGGAAAGGCAGCTGGTTCTCCTTGCTTGCACCCCATGAGTTTTGCAGCTAAGAAATCAGAATAATCCCTAATTGCACACCTGATGTAACTGATGCTGGTTTTCTACCACCTTTGAGTAACTAGAAAGGGGCTCTGTTTGAGAGGGATCTTCATCAAACCCACAAGAGCTCAGCCAAGCAGAGTTGGTCTTGCTTCTGTTCTTAACCCAAGCCGAACAGTCACTGTATCTGTGTCAGTAGGGAAGTGCTCCTGGGATCACACTGGAATGCCATCTTTTATACTGTTAAACCACTGGCACAGCCAGCACTCTCCTAAAAGATTCCCTAACACAGAAATCAGGAGTTAAAGCCAGGCTTTCCCACCAGGCAACTTCCACACAGCCACCTCGTCTTGGGTGTAAGGAGAGTTCAGCAGTACAGATGTGCCCTGGTCATTCCCATTGAGCTCCGTGTAGCAGGAAATTCTCTGACTCAGGCAAATTTACTGTTGCAGGCATTAGTGACCTGTGCAGATGAGTTGGCATCACATCTGCTGCCCTTCTGGCCTGAGCATGGCTCAAACTATAGAGCTTTGTAGGACTATTCCTTACGGGACCAGGAGTCAGCGTGGCAGCCAGGCACTTTGCTCCATGCTTGCTGACAAAACCAGCAACTGGAACTCACCTTTCACAGCAGTTCCCAGCTGCTGTGACCAGAAGACCTATTCTCTGCTGGCCTCTGTCTCCAGAAAACTTCCACCTCTCTGCTTGTCCTCCACCAAAGTCGTTTTCCTGGCTTCCCACCCGCCAACACCCAGCCCTGGTTTTAGAAACTCCGAGACACCTCTCAGCCTGCGCCTTTCTGTACCTCCACCTTCTGCTCCTCATGCTGTTTATACTCCCCAAATTATCTTCCTTTTAATCTTTGCAAAACAGACCTTCCTTGGCTGGTTCTCAGTCAGCAAAAAGAAGGCAAAAAATCAGGTATTTTTCTTCTCCACAGCACAAATCTGTGGGCTACAGTTTTAGCTCTTTCCCTTTCCCTCCCGAGGCGGGGTTGACTGTGTGTCTCATGGCAGCTCATAAGGCTTAGTGGGGATTCACTTGAGCAGTGCTTCCCAAAGTTTCATAGGATCCTTAAATGGTTTGGGTTGGATAGGACCGTAAAAATCAGCCAGTTTTGAACACCCTGCCATGGGCAGGGACACCTTCCTCTATCCCAGGTTGCTCCAAGCTCTGTCCAACCCAACCTTGGACACTTCCAGGGATGGGGCAGCCACAGCTTCTCTGGGCAA
>VZRS01003733.1:98149-182115 GCA_013398055.1 Ifrita kowaldi | reverse complement strand
TGTCTTGGGGTGACTCCATCATGTATATCCCCTATCACGGCTTTATGCCAGACAATTAATTTTGTGCCTTTTCTGTGCCTTTAAACTGAGCCTGAGATGGAAGAAAAAAAAAGGACCAAGCAAACTTTTCAAAGCAGTGTCTCAAGGACACGGAGATTCACTCCTCTGCATGCTCTGGCTGCAGTAGCACGGGGGGAGCACCCTGCTTGCTTCTTCGGCCAGTTTTTCTTCTTCCCTTCTCTCTCCGGCGCGAGACGGAAAGCTGAACTTTGTTTCCTGGGACTTTGGTTGTTTTTTTTTTTTCCTTCTTCTCTTCTGGACTGCTTCAACAACATCAGAACACATCGGGAGAATTTTCCCCGAGGCCCGAGGGGGTGGGCCCTCACCCAGCTCCGAGGAGGAGAGACACCACACCTACAGAAGGACTCTGAAATCTTCCCAGGTTTCTCTCTACAGCGAGAGATTTCATTATTTAGCATTATTATCCTTTTCTGGTGTGTTTGTTAAATAAATAGTTTTTAGATCATTCACTTTCCTTCGAGGAAAATTTCCTTTTTCCCGAACCTGGTGGGGGGAAGGGTGGTTGTAACCTGGCTTTCTCTCAGAAGATATATTGCTAGATTTTGGCCAAACCGGCACAATCCCTCTCTGAACTCACCCAGGGCTCCAAAACTGGCAGGTTCCAGAGTTCCTGGCCCATAATCCTGGTCACTTTCCACTGAAGCCTAACCTTGGACTCAGTAAAATCACTTTTAACCCAGGGTTTTTTTTCAAATGAAGAATTTAGTGTTTGCTGAATTGATATTTCCCCATGACTCTTTAGCAAAAAAAAAAAAAAAAAATTTAAAAAAAAAATATTTCCAATTGTTACAGTAGGACTTTTATGTGCCTGCCCTTGATTCAACACAGACATCTGTGCAACCTCTCCTACCCAACCAAGGGCCAAGCACGCATAATATACCAAATAGCTAATAAAAGTGGTTATTTCAGACCGCCTGGAAACAGGAGATAAAACGACAGATTAAAAATAACTGAAACCCAGATGAAGTCAAGGTTGAAAACTTATCAGAAATTTTCAGGTAAGCAATTTACAGAGTGCAGGTGCCAAAAAAACCCCCTAAACATTGCAAACACTAGGAAATTACTTTAAGTTTAAATTTAAAGAAATCCAACCACTTTAATGAAGAATAGCAAAAAATATTAACTCTAACTGTAGCAAGTCCACATTTCACTGTGATATCTGCTCTAATTCTATTTTTAAGTCATCATATGGATTGAGCTGCCCAGGGTCACGTTGAATACTCTCACTTTTCTCTTTTGTGATGCAATTCAGACAAAATTAACAAATGGACGTCAAGAGCCTTAAAAAAGTGGTTTTGCAGAAGGACATGTAGGCAGTGGAATTTTCTTGCAATAACAGTCTTCTTGCTGGAGTTGTTTAAATCTGGATGAGGCGCTTGAGAACGAAGCAAAGAGACAATCTCGTCCCGCTCCTGCCGGGGCATGTGGACAGGATGACCTAACAAGTCTTTCCCATCTGCCATCCCTGTGGTTCTCTGAGAAATGAAATCCCAGGAGACCCAGGGCCTGATCCTGAGGGGTGAACCCAGAGGACCAGACTTCACCCTGCTTAGGCTTTGCTATAAATAAGTTTGTGTCGGGGCCAATTACTGGCATTTGCCTCTTTCTCAATCCTTTCAGTCACAACCTCTTGGCATTTAATGATGTGATTTTTCCAGCAATATGCGAATTGCTTTCACTTCTGTGTTTTTCCCAGCTGTCTGACTCAGAAATGTGGGCTGACTTGGTTAAATCGAGGATGCTAGTGCTAGAGAGATGGGCAAAGATGTCAAAAAAAAAAAAATCCCACACCCTCATTTTGCAAATATTTGTGCAAAGGAAGAATTGAATCTTGTGTCTCTGAGTTTATTTGCTGAGTTTATAGTGAGAATGCCAGTGGATGACTTTTCTGGCAGGAAAACTGGTGTATAAAGCACACATTGAGTGAACATTCAAAAATAATTCAAGAGGGTTAATTTTCATGGTGCAGCCTCACCCTAAATGTCATTAATCTCAACAAAGATCAAAAACTTTGCTGTTTAATCTGTGTACCCTGCAAAAAGTTAACCAGACACGGAACTGTCACTAACTGAGAAATGTTTACCACCACAAGACGAAAAATAATATCCCATAATATGTACAATCAAGAAAACCTTCATCCCCTAGAGGACAAATTAAAAACAGAAAAGGAGGCTAAATTCCTGGCATGTGTTATTTAATTGAATTATGTTCTCAGCCTTCATTTCATTTTTTTCACATGTGCCTCCCAATCTGGGGAAAGCATTTGACAACATTTTAAGACTGTTCAATTTTTTTTTTTTTTTTTTTTTTGTGAGAAACTACTTATTTGCATGAAATCCACCATTTTCTGTCCAACTGGTAATTTACACAAGAAGTTTCCAATTTTTCTGCAATAATTATGGCCTTCAAAAATTGCCTGGGACAGACATCTAAGTCCATCTAATGGTTGTTATCAATCTAGTCATAGAATCACAGAATGGTTGAGTTTGGAAGGAACCACTGGTGAGGTCATGTTGTTCAACCTCCCCGCTCCAGATGAGTTGCTGAGAATCTGAAAATTATTTTCACTCAGCTTTCAAACATGGAAAAACTGGAGCTTTAAATATGCTAAAAATCATATTAAGTTTACAGAAAATGGCCTTTTTTTCACATGCCCATCTTGGGGCAGAAGATGGCCTTCTAGCACATCCAAAGTTCTTCCCCACATGCTGGCACCACTGACAAGATCGGCAGCAATGTTGATGCCAACCTGCCGTGTCCTGTGTCTGGCAGCTTCAAGAATTTATCATCACCAGGGTTGCCCCTCAGTTCCTAATGGAAGATTTCTTCCCCTTCATGCCCCACTGAGCCAGAGGCCCAGGAATCAACTGCAGAAAAATGCTGAGCAAAAAAGGCGGCATCTGACAAAGATAAGAACTTCCAAGTTACGTTAAGCAGCACACATGCATATTATCATTTCTGCAGCAAGAGTGGCTATAGAGTTTTTCCAGGCCTTTTCTCACCCACAGAGGGTCCTGAATCCTGGACAGGACTTACTACATCTGTTCCATAACAGTTCTCCATGATTCAATAATGAAACCTTCATCCAGCCTGACTTCTGACCAGAAAACTGCTCCTTGACACCCCAGAACGAGACATAAAGGGGTCTTTTGGTGTACAAATGGGTGATTTTCTCGTTCTGATTCATTCCCTGGTTTTCATTTGCCATTTCCTGTCCACTCTTCACAGGATCACTGTCCATGGTGAAGGTGAGGGATGGTTCCAGTGCGTATCTGCCTCAAAAGGCCACTGAGCAACAAGATCGGAGGTGAAGATGTCCAAGTTGAATGAGGAAAATGTCTTGGTAGACATTGGTACCTTGACAGATGGTAAGGATCTGGGGATGGGCAGGGGGATCTTTGAGGTCTGTTCCAACCCAAACCATTCTGTGATTCTGTGACATTCCTGGCTCTCTGTACCTCTTTCAATATAGCTTGATCTGTGTCCATCTTGGACAGAACAACATCATGAACCTGAAAAAAAGGCAACAAAGAGAATGTCCTCCATGCCCTGCTCTGTTCATTGTCCTTACCCTTCCACCCAAGGCCTGTGTCTGGAAAGTGCTGAGTCCTTCCTGGCAGAACAAGGCATTTTCTTCCCATATCCACACGGTCTCAGCACTTGACAGCTGGACCATGTCCTGAGCTTCCACCCAGCCTGACTGGGCTTTGGAAGTTGACAACACTTCAGCAACACACTTAAACTGTAATAATCAGATCGGTTATCAGTGATAATGTGAAATGCATTTATGGGAAGGGCTGGGGCCACACTGGGGAATGACTCCACATAAGGAAAAGACAACGGCATGCTCCTTCTCCCAGGATTTTCCCCACACTGAGCTGGAAGGCAGGCTGACCAGCAGGTCACCGGGCAGGCAGTGAGCTCGGGGAGGACTGGATCTACTGCCAGTGGTGGAGATGACAGTGCTGTACCTCTCCAAAGGATCTGGCTATAGGAAGCTCCCACCAGCACAGATTTCTCAACACCATCACAGGAAAGCTATCCCAGGAAATGCACAGTGCCGCCTGGTCCGCCCAAGCCAAGGCATAAACCTTCTGTCCACAGCAGTCAAGTCTTCAGTCCAGTCTATGCAATGCCTTGCCCTTACCAAAGTGGCTAGTTCCAAGGGGCAGAAACTGAGACCTGTTTATCTGAGCCCTGAGAAGAACAGAGGCAGCAAACATAGAAGGAATTAGGGCTGCTCTGTGCCTGGTAGGTTCGTGCTTCTGTACCTCTAACCATGAATAAAAGCTACTCCTCTTCAAAGGAAGGTCAAGTTCCTATCTCAGCTGACAGCAAAACACCCAACGGTTTCAGTGGCAGCAGAATACAGCCTCAGGGAAAAAAAAGGCAAAGAAAGGCAGCAAATTCACTGTTGCCATAAATGTACCTGCACGTCAGCTTTCTATCTGCAAAGGCCTTGTGTGAGCCAACCTCCTCCCCGTCACCACGAACCATCAGCCTGTGCGTGGGTGGTCAGGGCAGGTTCATGGCAGGGTGGACATACGTCAAGGAGCTGCTGAGCATCAGGACCCTGCTCTGCCCAGAGAGAAGGCCACACAGGTTGACATGGACCATGTAAGGTAGTGCTCAGAAGACACGTGAACTTTGCCGATCCATCATGCCAGACCAAGGAGACAGATGAGGGAAATCAGGCGTGGGGCTGGGAGCCTCCCAGCATTGCCACACGGCATCGTCATCCAGTGGTTGCTCATTCCCTGTTGATTTCAGAGGCTGTGCATGTCCTCATCACCCCATGCTGCTGACACTGTGCAGATGAAGGTGATAGTATTGGGAAGGGTCTCTGGGGTGCTGTTTTGAAATACAGATTTCTTCAGGATTCTTTTTTTCCCAGGAAAAGGAACAGAGGCCAAGCTCCAAGGCAGATTGCCAGGCAATGGTCCCGTAATCTCCCGCTCTGGGCATTTCACCTGTGAAACATCCTGAAGGTCCACAGAAAGCCCAGGCTGCCCAGGAACCCCCACATTAAGCAACATATAAACATGGAAGGAACTGGGCAGACGTGCACTAGCGGCCATTTTGCTTGGAGCTGTATCAACCCTACTGGATTTGCTGGCATGTCAGTGCCATGCAGTGCTCCAAGGTATGGGAGGGTCTGGACTATACTCCCACCATGACAGTAATTACTCTTTATTTGTCTAGTTCATCACTTGGGCAGTTTGTCTAGTGGGGCAGAAATAGCTATTCACAACACCTCCTTTCTGAAAATCCTGCAGAGAAAATTAGAACATGATAGACTTGGAGATTTAACTGTTCTTTTGGAGCTATGCCAATTTTTTTTTCTTTTATCTTCCTTTTTTTTTTTTTTAAGGGAGAAAAGTGTTGACAACCTTTATGGAGGAAGGAGGAATAAATATTTTATAAGATGAAAGAGGGAGGCAGGTGTGACAGGATCGCTCATCTTACAGAGCTGTGGCTGTAAGGAGAAGGATTAGGGCATGGGTTTTTCAGGCATTCATCTCCAGCTCTTGTGCAAACAAAACTCTTATCCATCAAGTGAAGGCTTTATGTCCCAGGGAACATAATATTTTTTTCCCTAAGAGCTCTTCAAAGGAAAAAGAAAATGTAGTTCCAGACCTGCACGACTTTCTGTAAGCCATCGTCACAGCTGATGTCACCATAAATAAACAAAGGAATGCTGGGGCCAACCATGACAAAAATGTCAAATTCTTCCTTGAACAGTTACTTTGCCTGCTCTGAGAGCAAAGCAAGTTCTTGTCCTGCTGGACAGAGGGGTCTTTGGAAAATGGAACAGAGCCTGGAAAGACCACAGAGACCTAATTGATGGCCCATATTGTCACAAGTACCATGATTTTCGTCAACGAACAGAAAAGCCCCAAGAAAATTGTACTTCAGGCCAGTCCTTACTCGTCATCCCTCACTGTGCAAAATGCAGTATACAAAAGAAACCTGTGTGATGTGGCCAAGAGTTTACATGTAGAGGATGGGGACATTATCCTGAGTAACAAACAAATGTTTGTTCTCTCCTCCTGAGTTCGCCTGAGAGGAATGAAAACAGGATTAAATGGTTTTCATGAATGGCACCTAGGAGGCAGTGCAGGTTGAGACTCCCTCCAGATGAGGACACCCATGTTTAGGTGCTCCCATGTAAATTTGGTCCCTGAATTTCCACTACAGGCACTGAAGTTACAGTCAACAGCCCTAGGATTCAGTCCAGCCCAACACCCAGTAGAGACCCAGCTTGGGGTGGATTTACTTGCCTGAAAGGAGACACCTAGGAAGGTCATCCACATGAGGCTGGTTAGGTAAGACATAGGATCCACTTCAAATGAGGAGAGTTTCAGCAATTGAATCCCATTCACAAATACCCTACAGGGGTCAATGACATTGACAAACCAGGTACAGATCTGTCCTCGGGAAAGAAAAGTGCTGTGTTTGCTTTGTGTTTGCCTAAATGATTCCACAAAGTTTGGAAATAGTGTCAGGCAACCATGCCATTTTTTCTGTGAGGTCTGAGAAAAACCAAGCCTTCAGCTCTCAAGGGTGCCAGAGCAGCATTTCCCCTGAAAGCTCTGAGGAGACACCTCAGAAGAATCACTATTCTCCAGCTCAATGTCATGCTGTATCAATGAAACCTCTTGATTTTCAGAAACATTCATTATATTTTGGATTTCCTACTATTTATGCACCATTTCCCACCTAGTCTTTGCAGTGACTTCACCAGTGATGGTGGAACGTCCATGCAAATTATGATCATCCTGTTTGATATGAGTTTCTTCATCCTAAAAGTCTACATTTGGATGTCAGTCATGTCAGCCTATTACCACTAGCTCAAAAATAAGAATTCAGAAGAAAACCCTGAGTCACCAGGCTGTGTCTGAACCCAAGGTCTGTGTCCTCAGGGCTATTTCAATGTCTCCATTCAGTGTAGATGTCTCCACACTGACAGTTCCTTAAGCATAGAGGCTGAGACAAAAACAGAACCTAACAGCATCCATTTTCCCACTAAAATAAGGATTTCTTTGACTCCATCCAAGATGTTTTCATTCCCTGGCTCCGGTGCACCAAGCTGTATGTACATCACCTCTCCTGGACCCTTCAGCCATCCCGTGGGACCAGCAGGAGAACAAGTTGTGTGAGTCAGCATCCTGCCTCCAACAGCGGACGCCCAAGAAAGAACATAGGCTTAGAACAAATATAAAACAATATTTCCTTGAAACACTTCCAAGCATTCAGCAACTTGTGGGTTGGGAATTTCCCAGGTAAGGAAAGGGATCTTTGCATTTCATAGTCTTCAGTGAATTTTTCTTCTAGACTTTTCCAGTCTCTTTTGGAGTGTACACAAACTTTGAGTATCCACAACTTCCTGCAGCAAGGCACTCCACAGATTTTATAACACCTCTTTTTTCTTGAACGTGGCTCTCAGTAATTTCTTTTGGTGTCTTCTAGTTCTTGAATTGGCAGGGGCTGTAGAGAGTCATCCCGAGTCTCCACTTTTGTGCTGCTGGAGTAATATTGCTCTATGTCCTTTCAGTCCTCACTTTTCCTGAAGTCTCAAAATTTGGCTGCACTGCTTCACCCCGTTGCAGGTCAGCAGAGGGAGCTGATGGTCTGAGCCCTTCCAGCAGCTGCTGTCGCTTTCCGTGTTCCAGCTTTTAACACTCACTCTAAATATAAAACAATACCCGTTGTTTCTCCCGGCTGCACGGCTGAAAGTTTCAGAGGAATGAAATCGAATAGCCAAGAAAGGCAATGCACTCAAAAGGAAGAATACTGGTACGTAAGATAATGTTTTATTCCGAACTAAGACAAATTTCAGGGCTTGTCCTCAGACAGCAGCCAAGAGAAAAAGACAAGTAAGAAAAAGCAATCCCAATTCAGACTCCTCAACAGGGTCAACAACTCAACTTTAGTTTGTTTTTAACCAGTTGCTCTCATGTGTATTATCATAATATGAAAGATCTTGCCTTGAATGTCACGTACATTAGGGTCTGCAGGAGGAAAGCTTGACTTTTGTAGGAAACCCCCTTCAAGTCTCAGAGATGTCGTTTGAGGTGTCTGTGCCTCAGTTTCTGCACTCCTGTATGCTTTATCCATTTTATTATAGTTGCATCAGGATAAGGAGCATGTCCTAGAATTACAGAATACAGAATTATTTGGGTTGGAAAGCAACCTAAAGACTAACCAGTTCCAACCCCCTGCCATGGGCAGGGACACCTTCCACTAGACCAGGTTGCTCAGAGCCCCATCCAGCTTGGTCTTGGAAACTTCCAGGGATGGGGCAGCCACAGATCCCCTGGGAAACCTGTGCCAGGGCCTCACCATCCCCATCACCCTGATGACATGTTCATCTTGGAGGAACTGATTATCTGCAACTGTCTGAAAAGGCTCAGTTTCCAGAGTCTTTCCCCAAATACTTGAGCATGTTTCCCTTGAACACTTTCTGCACTGTAAAAGAACTTTGCCTCCGCATGGGGGAAATCAGGAGCTGTGGGGATGTTCCCCAAGAGGAGGAGAGGCCTGCCATGAGATCCACGGCATGGGAAGCTCTGTCTGCAAACCCTGATCTCTCCACATGTCCCTAACCTAAGTCCTGGACCCGCCAGCTGAAATGTGCTCCCTGGGAAGCCAGCTGCATCAGGACAACCAGGAGCCTCACGCCTTCCAGCCTTCCAGAAACTTCAGGGGGAAACAAACCTGGTTTTGGTCCGATTTGGACCCAAACCAGCTCATAAAAAAAAAATATATAACCCAACACTTGATGAGATTTCCTGCCAAGAGGAAAGCCAGTGAGCTCTCATTCCCCTCCATCACCCCTGGTTTTGGCATCCTCCAGGGCCCACGTGCTTTGGCCAAGTTTTGTATGATCCACAGTGCAAAGGAGCCCTGTGTCTCTGCTTCTGGCAGCTGGATTGCACCACCGGGTAATTCTGTGGCTAAACTGTTTAAATAATGTTAATGGCTTTACAAATTCACTTTCAAAACAGCCTGAAGTGTAAAGCCAGCAGAGCTGAAGCAGCATGCTGGGGCTTAGGCATGTTTAGATAAGAGTGGGTGCAGAGTAAGCTTTCCACATGAGCTGCAGGAACCAGAGACAGCTGCCTCTTAACCACCCCTCCTGCACTGCAAAGGGGCAGATCCTTGCAGGGCAAGGATGGAAAGCCAGCACAGCTAGAGGCTTTGGATCATTATTTTTGTTCTTCTTGGCAGCCAACTCCCTCTGTGGCAGGTGCTGTTGGAGAAAACCACAGCAGAGCCATGAGTAGTCTCAGGTTTTCAAAACAGCAATAAATAAAATAAGAAATAAAAAATAAAAGGGTTAGCTGACAGTGCTGAATGTACGACGAAAAGTCAAGATTTAACACAGGGCAAATCTGGCTCATACCCACCTACTTGAGGCAAAATTGCAATTCTCTGGCACATGTCCTGCTCTTAGCTTTTATTCAGGACACTTCCTGGCTCCTCAGCTGGTAAAGAGGAAGTTGAGGAGTGCAACACAGCTTTCTGGAGGGCAAGACTGAGCTACATGAACCTGGGGAAAGTGCAAGCCACAGGGATACAAGTCCAAAAGCAGAGGCACAAACATGGCAGTGTGGACAGTTTCCCCATCCAGACCTTTTCTGGGCTCAGCACAGAAAGCTGAGAATACCAGAGCTCCCTGTGCTTGTGTGTATCTGCACACTGACCCTCCCTGGTACCTGCACTGGCTTTGTGCCCATCACCGGTCATGCTGTGATTGTGATAGTCATAACAGCATCATGCAGGATTATCTGTGCCTCTCAGCAGCCCAGATTTTACACGGGTCACCCACTGCATTCATATAATCACAGTTGTACTCAATAATCTCTCTTGGCCAAATAAAAATAGATTGGGGCTATGTTAGTGCTTTGATTTACATCAGGATAAATCAGCTGTTCCGCCCCAGTGGTCGGCTGTCTACAGGCAAAGGGAGAGTGAGGTAAGGTCAGCACAGACCTCTGGAGCGTCTGCAGGAGAGATTTAATGTCTGACAGCATGGCTCAAACTCATGTTTAAGAAACCAAACAAGTTCAAAAGGAAAATTAAGCACATACTTAAACAATACGGATAATAAAACATTAAAACAAGTCAGTAACGGGAAGGGGTGGATTTGCCAGTTCTTGATCCCTCAAATCAAAACCAAAGACTTTTCCAGTGAAACATAACTTATGGCAAGTGAGATGCTCTCTGAAACACCCTTTGCCACAAACCATGGAAGATTTGGGAATCTTGGGAAACCAAGCGGGAAAGATGGGTTTGCAGCCAGTGAGTGCAGAACCATCCTCACACTGATCCTGACACCAGCTAAGAGGAAAACCAGACGTGACCAGGTAAAATCCAAAGCCCAAATACAGCCCACACTCCCAAAGCAGAATTCATCCTGTCCCAATGAATCAGCAGCTGCTATTTCCCTCTGGATCCAGCATTTGGGTTGTGCAGTGCCCCTGCCAAGAGCATCCACACTGTTCCCCAGTGCAAACCCAAGAGAAGAGGAGGCTCAGGGGGGAGCCTTACCACTCTGTACAATCCCTGAAAAGAGATTGGAGCCAGTCTCTTCTCCCAGGTGACAAGTGACAGAATGAAAGGAAACGGCCTCAAGTTGTGCCAGGGGAGGTTTAGATTGGATATAGGAAAACTTTCTTCACTGAAAGGGTGGTCAGGCACTGGAAGAGGCTGCCCAGAAAAGTGGTAGAATCACCATCCCTGGAAGTGTTAAAAAAAACCCCCATGGGTGTGGTATTTAGGGACATGGTTTAGTGGTGGACTTGGCAGGGCTGGGTTAATGTAGGACTTAATGATCTTAGAGGTTTTTCCCCACCTTAATGGTTCTATGATTCATGAAGCCACTGGCTCCAAACATGTTCTGCACAGAGCTGTTGGTGGCACAGACCTTGCTCAGTCCCAGGGCTGGGTCTGGTGGCACAGTCTCATGCTCAGAGCTGGGTTTAGGCACTATGTGGGGCATGGTCCACTCCACCATGCCATTCCCATGTCACACAGTGCTGGCACTCCTTCCATTGCTCTGGATGGGGACTGCCAAGATTTCCTGCTCTCTCATGAGCTTCTGCCCTCGAAGTGGTGAGAGTGATTTTTCCAGTCAGCTGCACCCTGGAATAGAAAAAAATGCTAATACACACCATTCCATCAAGCTGCCCCATGTCTCCTCCCTTCCAGCAGCAATCCCATAGGTTCTGCAAAAAAGGAGCTGTGTCCAGAAAGACGGGAACAAATCATTCAAAATGGGAAGTCTGGGGGAAATTACTTCACTTTGTCAGGCCAGTAGATGCTCCTCAAATACGTTTTTCAATCTGTGCTCATCTGGAGTTAATACAGATGGTGAATAAGAGCATCCAGATACTCACATGTGATGGCTGGCCACTGGTCATCTACAGGATCCTTTTTCTTAATACTTCCTCCCAGAATTGTTCTGGGCAAATTACCCAGCAATGATGCAAAATCCTGAGGCTGCTGAAGTCGGGAGAAGATCTGCCAGTGACTCTGAAGATTTGCAGTCTGGCTTTAGTCCTGCTAGGAAGAGACAGATCAAACCACAGAAACATGGAATCATTGAATATCCTGAATTGGAAGGGACCCACAAGGGTCATCAAGTCCAACCCCTGGCCCTGCACAGGACAACCACAAGAATCCCACCAAGTCCCTGAGAGCGTTCTCCAAACACTTCTTGAACTCTCTCAGGCTTCGTGCTGTGACCCCTTCCCTGGGGATCCTGTTCTAAATGTCCCTGTGGCCTGTTCATCCCTCACCTTGGCTGGGCCGGGTCAGATCCCCCCAGGGGCTCAGGTGTGTCAGTGTAACCCTGCTCAAAGCACCCACAAATGAGGCAGCACAGGGAGCAGACACAAGTCCATGTTTGCTGAAGCTGGACACAGCCCAGCAGCCTTCCTTCATCTCTCCCCAGGAGAAGATCAGCCTGTGGTCCCACCCAAGGGGGCTCAAAAGACCTTGCTCTTCCTAAACCCTCAGTGCCCTGTGGCCTCTCCCAAGTTGCAGGAGGCCAAAGGCGCCTCATGCTGCACCAGGTTTGCTGTGGCTCCTCCCAGCTCAACCTCTCCAGCACGGGTGCCCTGCAGTCCTTCCCCAGCTCATGCCCTGCCATGATTCATGGCTCCCCTTCTGCTCTTCCTTATATGGGGACTTGGAACTTCACATCTCCTGCACTAGGAAAGCCAGTGCCAAAAAGTGCCTTTTTCCATGCTCTGCCACCAGCCCCATTTGTTCCCCTGGTCCCCTCTCCATGCTGGGCACAAACCCAACCTGCCCCACAGCACTCCCCACACAACAGTTCCTTGGAGTGCCCCTGTCCCACACCATCCCCTACCCCAGAGATGCCATCCACATCCACAGGCATGGGTCCCTTCCCCATATGGCAACCCCTGGTCATTCCCTTGTCCCCAGATTTTGGTGCACGTGCAGCAGAGATGACTGATCAGGGAACACATCCCTGCTGACCGAGGCATGGGAATGGCTTTGGTGCAGCAACCTCCCTCTGTTCAATCCTGACTAAGGTGTTCATTTTCATCTAATTGCAGCCAAATCAGAATTTTTGCTTTTATGTTTTGAAGTGAGACTTTTTCTATATAAAAAAAAAAAAGGCTGAGGATTTATTTAGGGAGCAAAAATGTAATAAAATAAAGTAATAAAATAAATATAATAAAATAAAGTAATAAAATAAATATAATAAAATAAAGTGCAATAAAATAAAATAAAAGCATGGGAGTGCAGTAATTAACTCTCAGAGCCATTAAACTACATGTTTTTAACTGCCAAAGTCCTTAATGGGAATATTTCAGCCTGTAATGACAATCTGCCTTCTCAGCAGCCCTCCTTTCTTGTCCAGCAATTTCTGGACAAGGGTTTGTCAATCCTGACTATGGCGACCAGCTTGAAAATTCTCTTTTTGCAGCCAGGGAATACAGCAGATATGGCAAAAAAGGATTGGCAGATTCTGGGAGGCAATTCCCAGAAAATGAATCTGCCTGGTGAGAAGAGAATGGAAAGGAAAACTCTCCTGGGACAGAAAAGCCTGTGGAGCTGAGATGAGATGATGCAGCACTTCAGACACATCAGCTCTCTCTCCAAATACCTGATTCTCCAGAATATAAAAACAAAACAAGAGAACATGAAGGGACAAACAAGTGTGGAGTAGGAATGAGTTGGTCAGAAATTCTGGAGAAGGAAAAACTGGTTTTTCCAAACATGTTGGACAGGAGAAGAGCATCCAGCAAGTGGGTACCCAAGCCCAGCAGGATGGAGGATCATTGAACAGTTGCTTCTCATCCATTCCCTCCCACCTGGTGACAGGCACAACACCCACAGTGACAACTCCTCCAGGACCATTGCAAAGAGAAGTCTGAGCAAGAGGAAAAAGTGGATCCTGCTGGGTCTGATCCAAAGGGTAGAATGAGTTTTTTGCAATTTCCTCCTCCAATGCTTTCCACTGCTGTGTCTCAGGGTAGCTTTGATCTGTGCTCATTCCAGCTGCTTTCCAGTAGGACAAGCCTTCTTCCCTTTCCAGGCAAAGCCAGCTTGTCCAGTTCTCCAAAGGACTGCAGAGGGATGGAAGGCACTGCAGAAGTCCCCAGGACCCTGGCTGCACAGTCGTGTTCCCGGAAGGAGTGGGGATGTGCAGCCAGGGTGATTCCTATTTGCAGCTCTCATGCGCTCAGCTGGAGTTTGCAGCCACAGAGATTTGGCTCCAAAGCCCTGGGTGTGGTTTCAAATCCCACAGTCCGTGCTGCCTCCCTGCACTGCTGCTGCTTTTCCATGTCCCTGGCAGGTGAACAAGGAGGAGGTGACATGTACTCTCATGGGCCTTGGGTGACTCTTGCTTTTGCTGCTCGCATTTAACAGCCACATGCTCCCACTGACATTTATCTCAGCTGCCTTCTGTCTCTCCATGAAATGATCACAGCTCTCTATATGGAAAATTTAGCTGCTCTGAGGATCAAGCTGTGCTGCTAGTTCCATGTGGGAAGGATTGGAAGTGGATTAAGCGGGGTTTCAAAACACGGACTGAAATGATGGGCTGGAAAGAGATCTTGGTTTGGAAGCACCATGAAAACATCATCTCAGATTTCGGCACGCTGACAGTTAGGAGTGAATTGCACGCCAGGATTTTTCAGACTGAGGAAAAAGAAAGATGAGCAATAGGAAGGTTGACAGAGATTTATAAAATCACAAAAGAAACAGAAAGGGTAGTGATTTTTTCACTGTCTCTTTTAGTGCAAAGTCTAGGGAAATCTAATGAAACCAAAACAAGGAATCATCAAGGCAAAATGCAAGCCAGTTCTTCATGTGACACGTGGTCAAACTGAAAATCCTCATCACAAGATTCTGTGGTGCTAGAAGAGATGAGGCTGACAGGTCAGTCATTCACAGGGTCCTCCTGGTCCTTCTTTTTATTCTCATTAAAAATAGGTTCAATGGTTTCCTTTTTTCAGTCCCTGGGGACTTCACCGACTGCCATGACTTTTTAAATATCTTAGAGAGTGGCTTGGCAACTGCATCAGCCAATTCTCCCAGGACTCTGGGATGCCTCTTGTCAGGTCTCACAGACTTATCTACGTTCAGAACCTCAGGTGGTCACAAACCTGATCTCCCACAGTGGGAGGGACTTTGCTCAGCCAGTTGCTGCCTTGCAGTCCATCCAATTCAACTGTACAGATCATAGTTATGCTCCTGGGATGCTCCTGAGTAATTTACTGCTGCAGGCAGAGCCTGTGCCTCCCCTCAGCTCCAGCCATGGTGGCACACATGAAGAGAACACAGCACAAAGGCTGAACTGCAGAGACTTTGAGGTGTTGGACAAGGTGAGTTCAGCTGTGACTTAAATCCTCAGTGTTCTTCATGGCTTACAGCTGTCTGGACATGTGTGGAGAAGAAAACGTTGTCCACCTGATCCAAAACTGGTGCTGATGTTCTCAAGCATCAACAACCACTCAACATTGATTAAACACTCAGTCTCCCCCTCCGAGCTTGTCTCTCTCCTGCTCTCTGCTCTCAAGTTCAGTCTTCCCTCTGGGGAATTGCTGCACAACTTTGCTTTAACCAAAATAAACTGTTCTGGCACGAGTTCCTGTTTTTCAAGATATAGCTTTAAAATAACAAGGAACAGATTTTCCCCTTCCTTGCTCTTACAGGCTCCATTGTGAAAGCTCCAAAGATTGTCACCTACAACACCATGGTGACCCCAGAGCACCCATCTATTTATTCTCTCATGAGAGGCATTTCTGTAGCCAATGGAGATTTATAGGTTGAAAGCAGACAAGATTTTCCATTACTTGTAAACTTGTGGAAAAATCAGAGGGACAAAGACAGCTTGGGGCGTCCAAGCTGTAAAACAACACTCAGCTCATCTGATTTTAAGTGTTTTAGACTTTATAGCAATATTGTTCTTCCATTGGGGGGTTAGAAAGAGGGCGTCAGTAGGAAGACGGACTCATCTACCCCAACAGCAGAAGAAATCTTTTGGAAACAACAACAAAACCACAGGCCTGGGTAATCCCTGTTAACAAAACAAAGCTGCAGTTCAGATTGTATGTACAAGCTGAAATCAGGCAGATTTATTCCCGTGGTGCTGTGAGACCAAAGAGATATCAAAGTGGTCACAGAAGTATTTTGGAAACTCACCAAGTGCATCCTTTTGTCATCTTCTCTTTTCTCCTTCAGTTTGAAGGAATCGAGCCCCAAGTACTCTAATCCAGCTTGGATCTCCCACTCTGTTCCTCCTGTTATTTTAACTTTAGGCACAGCAGTCCTTTGAAAAAGTGCCCCGTTCCCACTGCCTGGGAGCTATGGGAAAAAGCTATCTTGGTCCTATCAGGAATGTGCCTCGCCTCTGCCCTGCGGTTGTGTTGCCTTCGGAGAAACTGGTGTCACGAAGCACTGCAGAAGGACAGGCCACAGTGTTCTCTTGGAAAAGCTGGGGAAAGGGGGGGACAAGTGGGTCGGGCTGTGCTGTTTCTTTGCTTCTGAGAAGCTGGAAGAAAGTTGGAGATACCTGGGTTGTTTTTCCCTGCTCTTTGGGGATGTTTCAGAGAGGTAGAACGTTTAGGACAACAAGCAGCCGGGGTTTGAAAAACCCAATCCCTGTGAGCAGCTAGAGTCTGAGTTGGATTTGACGATCTTAAAGGTCTTTTCCAACCTTAATGATTCTGTCATCCAGGATCCTAAGGGAGGTGCTGGAAAGCATCTCACACAGTGCTAGGAACCCACACATTTGCAAGTGAATCAAGAGTTTTCTGGCTGGTCTCTCTCCACAAGGTGTGATGGGAGTTCAGACACCTAGTACACATGGATACATGGACATGGAGACTCCCACACATCTGTGTCTCCATCCAGAGCTGAATCCCATCCTGGAGCCAGTGAGATGAATTTCCACCCACCTGGCCAAAGGGTTTTATGAGTGTGGGTACCATGATAATGACACAGCAAGGGTTGAGTGGGGAAGAACAGGTTTTGTAACTTGGGTTTGCTGCATGTCCTACCTGACACTGGAAATTCATCTTTCAACCCAAAGGTTCAGCTCCTTTGAAGGTGGAAGAGCTTAACTGAGAAAGAAGGAGTCCAATGAGCAGGTACAGACCCTCCGTGGGAGCAGCTGTATTTGTCTTCTAGCCAGGAGCGGTGTTAAGCTGGAATACATTGCATGTTGAAGAGATACATCTGGTATTTCCCAAATAGAACAATTACCCATGTAAAGTTAGAATATCCTGCCCCAAATTCCCTAACAGAGCTACAACGAATGACCATGAGAGACATGCTGAGAAACTTTGACACCCAGCCTTGGAAGGATGAGAGCCACTGCCCTCCATCCCACAGCCTGTGCAAGCTCCAGGCTCCAAAATTGTCTCATGCCAGAGTCTAGGAAATCCACCTGGGGATGGAAGATTTGTCCCCTCAGGAACTACAGGAGATCCATGACCTTATGAATCAACTGCTCACCCAATATTTCCAAGGGTATCTCAAATACCACTACATACCCCTGTTTAGATAACTGGAGTCTGACCATTCCTGACCATCTGACTCAAACAGTTTGAGTTTAAGGAGCATTTGGACAACACTCCCAGGCACATGGTGTGATCTTTGGGGTGACCTGTGCAGGGCCAGGAGTTGGACTCAGTGATCCTGGTGGGTCCATTCCAACTCAGCATATTTTATGATCTTCTCATAAACCCAACCCCAGCATCTCCCTCTGATTTGGAGGTTTAGCTTGTGACACTCAGAGTCCAGAAATGGGCAGGTCTTCCTTCCCTTTATGTCCATAGCAAAATTCTCAGTGAACTCAGAGAGAAGAACCAGAAGTCACAGCGCTCAGTGGTGGGAAATGCACAGAAAAGTGATGAGGAGGGAAATCACAGAAGGCAGCTTGGCTAAAGCTCCCCCAGACCACTGTCATTGCCCCCTTCACTTCAGCCTACTCTTCAAGCACATGGGCCCCATCTGTGTCCCCAACTGCCAGGGACATTGCGCTTGGCACCTGATGGGCCTCCCCCAAATACCCTCAGCTGCGCAGAGCATGGTGGGGTCCAGCCTGGAAACACAAGCCACTCTGAGAAGAGTTCTTCCCCCACTTGCTGCGATGGAACGGAACTGGTTAATCCTTTTGCAAGGGTGCTAGGCCAGCTGCCAAGCCTGCCTGTGGGGAATCCATCCAAACTTGACTCATCCTCAAGTGATTCAGATTGTTCCCTTTAGTACTTTGAAAAAGGTTATCAGTCTTCTTGCTTCAGGCCAGAGCAGGATTGATGGATGGGGGAGAAAGCAACATGCACCACACTTGGCCTCTTTCAGAGTGATTTGGGAGCAGCTATTCACTTGCCCTTCACAGAAATCCACTTTCCACATGTGAAATGAAGGGGTTTGCACTTCTCTGCAGTGCCGCAGGAGATGACCTTGGGCTAGCCAAGCATCCTGGCTCCACTGGACTGGGAGCCCATAAAAAGCAAAGCAAGGGCTGAGTCAAGCCCTTGGTATGCTGCCCTTGCAGCAGCACTCTGCAGTAAATGCACTGGCCAGAGCACAAAGCCCAGTCACAGAAACAGCATGTCCAGTGCAAGCACTTCCTAGAACTGGGAACATCACACTCTCCACAGACATCCCCAGGATCGCACTGTTTTCCAGGCTCTGGAGAAACCTGGGTGAGAATGGCTCACCTTTGCTGACCCACCAAAGCCAGGAGAGGAGATGATCAGCATCAAGCCACAGGTAGTCACTGCTTCTTTCCTCCTCCCTTGTTGCGAACAAGCTCCTCCTCCTCCTCACGCTCACAGATGGGTAGGGTCTCCCTCACTGGACACGTCAGAGTGTTTTCTGGTAAATAACTATTATGAACCTGTAGGAGGGGATAGGAAGAGCAGGTGGGAGACGGGAAGAGCAGCAGGGATACCTGGAAAGGACTAGAGAGAGCTGGTTCTTCAGCAATGCACTCAGCACCACGAGGCTCCACGCTTGGTCACCCATCTAGACTGTCTCCTCTTCTGCTGAGCCCACATCTGCCCTTGCAGGTACCCTGGGAAATTTTTAAGACCAAGGATAATTTAGGAGGAGATTTTGGAGTCCTTTTAACTGAATAATGCTGAAACTGAAAGAACAGAATTGAAACTAAGAACAAAGAAGATCAGAATGTCACTTGCAAATATGGACTTTTTCCAAATAATGGGGTGTGAGAATAGCCCTAATTAGATCAAAGACATAAAACACAGGTCATAACAAATATATTCTAGATGGGAGGTCGTGCTTATGTCATTGTGTCCCATCCAAAGTGGTCAGAAGTTACCTTGGAAGACCTCAGAACCAGAGGCCAATTCTGGTAACAGAACAGCCACAAAACCCCCATTTGTTTCTCAGTACTTGATATGGGTTTGCCTCAGAGCTGTGCTGGCAAACAAAGATAAGTAACATCAGTTTCCCATTAATCTATGGCCACAGGGTCATTGGGTGCATGGAATCAAAACAATACTGCTGAGATCTACTTTTTCCCCCATTTTTATACCCATGGTCTTTTGCCAAAAGCTCCCAAAGCCATCAATAGAAACAAATCAATAACAGACTGCAATAATTTCCAGGAATGAATGGAGTACCTGTTTCCAGTAAACTCCTAAAGGAAAGAGCTTGGATTCCTTGCTCGAGCACGCAGAAGGGCTTTAAATAATACAAATGAAAAAATTATAAAATATACCAATGGACTAGCTACTAGCTATTCCTTAAATATTTTACTGCTGCCTTTTGTGTCAATGCATCTTCTTGACAGGCTTGAGGCTGAAGGGAGGTTGATGGAAACCACCAGTTGTGTAAGTAGTTGCAGGGAGCTCAATGCTTCAGTGCGCATTGGCCAAGTTTGCAGAGCACATCCCCTCCAACAGGCTGGTACAGCAGCACAGGGGGTAATGTCAGAGGCCAAGTGCTCATCAGAAAAGAAGCATTTTCTGAGCTCAGAAGGGTAATGACCCATGGCACTGTGTCCTTACCAACATCTGCCCGAGTGTAGCCCTGCAGCCATCTCCAAACTGCTGTGGCGAAGGCTAGTCCTGCTTCACCCACCATGACCTTCCGAGCACACATGAGCTCCCATGCTCCTTTTCTGCAGAAAGGCTGGTGGAGGAACTGGTCCAGCATGGGATTAAGCAATGTCTCATTTTTCCAAGACCATTTCACTTCCAATTCTCTTGCATCAGCTCCTAGGAACTGACTCCAGCATTTGCCCAGTGCAAATGGGGCAGGAGAGGTGTGCGGCTGGGTGGGAGGGGAGGGTGCAAAGACTGCAGGGCTCTGACCAAAGCAAAGGAAGCAAACAGCACCTCAGGCATGACTCCTGTCAACCCGCAGACACAGAGGCAACTTCAGAATGTGGCCTCCAGCCCTAGAGAACAGTTCCTTGAGAAGAGTAACTTTGTCACTACTACCAGACCCTTTTTACCTTCTCTGTTCCTACCTTTATTTGCTCCATGCCAGAGCAGACATAAAAAAAACCCACACTACATTTGCATCCTTTTAGGGCACCTTTGCATCATCAGAGGAAATTTTGCATGTTTCAGACTCAGGCTCAGAAGTGGATTTGTCTATGGAACATATCCCTGCACATACCACAGAGCATGTTGATGGTTTGCCATATCCATACAAGAGCTTGACAACTTTAAATTGTTGTTCAGGGACAGCCCAGAGAGTTTCTTTTCCAAAACAGGTTGCTGTCACCCCCTGCTCAGGGTGTAGACAAGGCCACTCAGTAGATACACATAGGAAGAGGAGCACTCAGCCATGAGCAACCTGGAGTTTATAGAGAAGAAGAATTAAAATAATTTCAGCTCCATCTCAGGTTTTGATTGATTTTTTTTTTCACAAATTGCTTTGGGAAACTCTTTTATCCAGAATGACTGTTCTGGAGAAGACAAGGAACAGCTAACACATCTCAAGTAAAGACACATAAAGTCCTGTGACAGCTCTTGTATTTATGCCACAGTGCATGACACACGGCCTATAATAATTCATGTGGCAGATACTGCCTAGAAGCCAAAGGACAGAAAGGAAAACTCCCACTGATTTCATAGAGTCATAGAATCACGGAATGGTCCGAGAGGGAAGGCCCCTAAAGATCATCTTGTTCCAACCCTGCTGCCACAGGCAGGGACACCTCCCACTAGACCAGAGCTCAGAGCCCCCTCCAGCCTGGCCTTGAACACTTGCAGGGATGGGACATCCCCAGCTTCTCTAGGCAACCTGTGCCAGGGTCTCACCACCCTCACAGAAAATAATTTCTTCCTAATATCCAATCTAAACCTGCCCTCTTTCAGTTTAAAGCTGTTCCCTCTTGTTCTATCACTACATGCCTTGTCAAATGTCCCTCTCCAGCTTTTTCAATGGGAGACTTAGCTGCAAAAGATTAACCCATTTGATTGCATCAGTAATGTTCACATTCTTGACACTGTTACTCATCAACATGGTGAGATTACCAAGGAGTCCACCCAACACCAGCCAGCTGACTTTGGCCCAATAAAGTCCTGGCAGTTCCTCCACTGGCTGTGCTCATCTACATAAAATAAGTGTGTTATTTTCTTTCCAAACATTTCAGCTCATCCCAGCCACAGATCTTTGAGTTCGCTACACACTTGGAGCAACCTGGCTAAGAGAGAGCAAGGACACACTTAACAAGAGCAGAGCGGGAAGAACTTGAGTCTATGAAGCTGGAAATTAAAGGGAATAGATTTTTCCCTCCCTTTTTCTGCTCTGGGATAGATAAATCACTCTAACATCCAAGCTCATGTATTATCAGAGATGGTCACTGATTGCATACCCACCTATGAAACTAAAGCACAGAATCACAGAATCACTGAAATAGGAAAAGACCCCCAAGATCGTCAACTGCAACCTTTGACCAAACACCACCATGTTAAGCAAACCACAGCACTAAATGCCACCTCCAGTTGTTTCTTGAACTTCCAGAGACAGTGGCTCCACGACTTCCCTGGGCAGCCCATTCCAACACTTAATAGTCCTTTCAATGAAGAGTTGCATGTTACCCATCCCAGTCACTTTAAGCAGACAAGGTGCAAGAGCAAAAAAGGGCATCTTTGCGTCGAACTGGCATTCTCCTGGTACCCAGCTTATGGTAACTCTTATCAAGGTTGGGAACCAGCCCAGCTGGTGTTGGCATTGCTGCTATGCTGCAGGGCACCCCTCCCATCGCACAGCAGGGATGGGAGCAGGTGGTTCCATCCAACCTCCTCCATCAAAAGTTAAACTGTGGAAAATTCCCAAGTGCCAGATGATCTGCCATTAACCAATCAGTCATGTGTGCCCTTCTCTGACCAGTTGAACTAAGGCCCATGTGAGTTGTGCTGTTGATTAATGGAAAGCTAAGCCTTAGGGGCTCTGAAGGTTGGGCCACTCAGCCTCAAAATCGCTGTGTTTTGCCAGTTTGTCTGAGACACTTCGGGCTGTTCAGAACATTGCTGTTGGGCTTTTATTTTTATTTTTATTTTTAATTTTAATTTTAGCCAGAATGGCAGAGCAAGAGGATGGAAGAAATGTAGCAAGTGTATTTGAAATGGACATGGAATTTTACACAGGGCAGAGCTCCCAAAAATAGATACAAAACAGACTGCTTTAAAAAATTTGAAATGACAGATTTTATTGGTGTTAGAAGAATGATTTCTCAGGGCTGTATTTACTGTGGCAAGCCTAGAAGGAAGGGAACATGTGTTCCTACACAGCAGAAAGGAGAAGATGTGCCATCACACAGCTCATGAGACCAGGCTGCTCCACCATGTATGATTATCACAGTGGCACTGCAGTACTGTATGTTCAAATGCTTTTGTAGATATTGACTGAAGACTCTTGAAGATTTGCTCACGTCACAGGAGAGGAAGAGGAAAAGTAAAGACGCAGATTGGTTGCAATCTGCTTCTTCACTTGGTCACTGTGGGAAAAAATACCCACGTGTTCATGTGATTAGGAAACTCCTTGGATACAGTTTCGTGTTTCCCTGCGTCTGGTCTCATACCTAAGTTTCTGTAATATGGGAAAGGCATAAAAGCAAAAATTCTTAGCAAAATGAGCTCAGCCAAGTTCCCAGTATCCTCAGGCTGAAGCTCCTTTCACAGAGCAGCAAAGCAAGGAAACTGCAGGCTCTGAATGCAACCTCCAGTTCAGGCAAAAGCACACTGAGAGAAACAATAACCCCTGGCAGGGCTCCAAATGAATCATTAGGTCTTTATGAGCCATTGTTTCCCATTGATGGACCTGCTCTCATTCACAAAAAGCTGTTTTTGCGAGGCAAGAGGAAAAAACACATTTGGAAACACAGAAGCGAGTCCCTGAGTGGTCAGGGTAGCATGGGAGCACTGTGAGAATCCAGCTGTTATTAACCCCAGACAGCTGTGTGGACAGTGTTGAAATGTCTTCATGGACAAATCCTCTGCTTCTGTCTCTTATGCCTGTAAACTTTGCAGTGGAGTTTTCCCTTTGGAGCTAAAGTTTGGCTACAGCATCTCAGGCAGTTCCTCTTGCTTTCCACCAACACAAACCCCACTGATCACACAGCTCATGCACTGCTCAAGAGTTTAAATGAAGACAAAAGAGGCTGAAATCTGCTCTGTTCCATCCTTTCATTGATCAGTCAGCCAAGTGAGAAGACCACTGCCCACCCAGCTTGGCAGAGGGTGCTGGGGCTCAGTTTGGTTGTCCACCTGGTGGCACCCTGAGCCATTGGAGTCGTCTCTTGGCACCCACTTATGGCATGTGGAAGCCCATGCAATTAAAGAAGAGCAAACAGAGGTGAGGTTAACACCTCTAAAATGGCATCTACATGTAGGCAACAGACTGGGGACCCTCCTGGCTTGTGCCTGAGTCTCTGTCTAGACTACCCAACAGTGTTGACTGGATGTCCAGTGACTGGAGCAGGAATCTGGACACCCAGAGGACAGGAAAACACCAATACTTAGGAGTCTTCACACCAGACTGAATCCAGCTGTTTGTGCTCTGATTCTAGTGATGCCTGAGATGTTTTACTAAAACCTACACTCCTCACAGGGCTGGGAGATGAGGCACAAGTCCTGCTGAAGACCTGTGAGCTCAGTGGCTTTTCAGCATCTCAAGGGGGACCAGGCACCTTCACACAGACACAGTCCAGCCCCAAGCTCGTCTTCTCTGCTTTCTCCTCTAAGCCAAGCCATGCTGGCCCATGCCATCAAATGCACTTACATGCAGAGGTCAGGATGCCAGGCTGGGCTGGCTGCTGACATGCAGCCCTGGGGACCAGCCATGGGGACATGGCCATATGGTCCTGTGTGCCACAGCCAGCTCTGATGTCTCTCACAGCCCAGCCCGGCTCTGCAGAAGGACACAGCAGGATGGCTGGGAAAGGGATGCTTTTTGCCAATGCTACTGAAGTAAAGAGCTCCCACTGTGCTCACAAGGATTCCAAGAGTGGTGTGTCCTCCTGTGCTGGGTGAGAGGCATTTTTTTGGCAGCATGAAGGGCTGAACTCTTGTTGGACTCCACCTCCACTCCTGTTCACTTTTGGAGAGGCCTCTGCTCTTTCTGGAATGATGCAGACTTGCCTGCCTGCAGAAGTGGTTTGGAAGCAGCTGTTGGAGCAGAGAGATCCCATTCTGCTCTCTCTCCCCAGGACACCTTGGATGTTCATGTCTTCAAAGCACAGAGCCAAGCTCCTGCAGGCTCCAAGGGCCACCTTTGCTCCCAGAACTAGGAACTGCAGGAAATATTTTCTTCCATCCTCAAGAACTCCTCAAATATGTGCCAGGCTAAATCTACACTGTCCCAGCTGCTCTGTGCTCCTCTACACAGTGTGGGATTGGAAAGCTCATCAGCTCATCTACGTAGCTAAAACACTCAGAAGTTTGAAGCCTTATGAGTCTGACACTGCCTGGGGCCCCTCTCCTGGGGAGAAGGGAAGCTGGGGAAAAGAGGATCTCGCTTGGAGCCATGAACAGCTGAATATGCACCAGAACATCCTAAAGGCAAAGGGCAGCCAAGTCCTCCCTGCAGGGCCTGGATAGCTGCTGTTCAGCTTTGAAGAAGAAAACATCCCACAGGCTGCAGCCACCCAGCAGAGGACCTGTGGGACCCCATCCTCCTGGAAGGTTTGGGAGCCTACAGCCTCTCTAGCTCCCACCCCAGGCTCATATATCTAAAACTGTGGTCCTAAACCTCCCCTTCACCAGCTGCTCCGGAACCTGAATTCTCCAGTGTACCTAGGGGAGGCTTGCCAATATTTTTTGCTGTGAGGCTGAAGACACCTGCTCGAGCCTAGAGATACCTGTGTTTTCAGATCTGGTCTGCTCACCAGGCCCACCTCACCACTGAGTCTTGCTGAGATCAGGGGCAGTTCAGCCCAGGAGGTACCTCAGCACAACCAGCCCTGCAGAAGAGCACCAAGAGAAAAAGAACTTGTTTATTCAATTTTTTTTTTTTTTTTAATGCAATAGCATGGAAACTCCCTCAAAAAAGGGAGAGAACTCTTTTTCTCACTGCAAAGTCCCTCCTGTACACAGTGGGATTCAAATCCACATGGCCTGACCCTCAGTTACCAAGATAAAATATCCAGGGATGAGACACTCGTATTCACTGCTGTAGAAATTTCCTAGTTTCCACTAGGACTCCCTGCACAGACAGGGCATGTTATTGTGCAGCTACGTAGCCAGGGTCATGGAAGAGATGACACAGCAGTCTGCTTTCTAAGGAGCATTAAGATATTGAAAAAAAACCCCAGACCCTGAATATATTCCTCCAGAGTTAACACAGCAAGGACTGCAGGTCTCCAGCGAGGCTTTCTCATCTTTGAGGTGTGACAAAGAGCCCCCAGATCTCTGCCATCCTTGAGTGTTATCACCATCAACCCATCAAGTACTCTGTAATGAGAAGTGTACACGTTTCATTCAAGCTGAGAGCTCTGAATCATGGCTTTCAAGTCTCTGCAGCCAGGTGCAATCTGTGTAGTGGCAGTAGCTCTCATTTCCTGGATATCTCTGAGAGCCCTACCCAGGATATGCCACTTTGCTTTGAATCCAACACCTTCACAACCGTAAGACCTCCCTGAACAACCCTTCACACTCACTGTGAAAGACTAAACATCCCTGTCAGGTAAATGAAGAGTTAATATTCCTGGGAGGTTATCACTAGAATGGGGCTCCTGCCCAGGAATGATGGCTTTATGGGCACAGCTCCACCGTGATGCTTTCTTCAGACCTAGCTGATCTGCCTTCCTCTGTTCAGGAGGTCCATTTGTAGTAAAAATCTATAAATAGTCTGATAGGTTGGGAGAAGAGACGAAAAAGAGCCAGTGCTGGGTCATTTAATGTATAGACAAAGACATGTTCACTTCATCTGTCATGTAAACCTCAACGGCTCAAGTTCATCATTCACTGCCAAAAATGCTATTACAGCAGCTTGAGATTTCAAAGACAGTTTTATTCCTGTTTCTAACTGACCTTTGGATGGATTTTTCAACTCGGAAAAAGAAAAAAAACACTTTATATGCTCTGAACTGGAGCTTAGAAAGTCTAACACATTTCTAAGTATAGATGTGGTGATTTACAAGGAACTCTTTTTCTGGTTTTAATAAGACTCTGTCTTTCTTCAGCCATGAACAGTGTATTGGTTCTGACAAGGACACCGGGAACCTTTGAGACTAGAATTATTTATGAGAGGGAGTGTGTGATCCAATGGATAAGAAACTGGACTTATTACTTGGCTCTGCCGTGGATGTGCTGAACAACAAGAGCTTTCCCTTTCTGTGTCTCTTCTTCTCTGCTGGTACATCAGAGTAAAAATCTGTTTTCTCACTACTGTTTTCCAAATAAACCAGTACAGCCCAAGCATCCTGGCAGCAGCAGATGATGCCTCCTTGTCAATAATCCCTGCTCCCTGCAGGGTTTTATTGGCACAGCCAAGTGCCCTCCAAACCAAATACATCAATGTCATCAGGTAGTTGGTGCTCTTTATGAGTCTGGTACCTGGATTCACACAGACCAATCTCAGTGCCTGCTCCTAAGAGTTCATATTAGTTTATTTGTATCAAGGTACAGATGGTCTAATAATGGATGACAGACCAGCTGTGTTAAGAGTTGGACAAATGCATCACGGAAAAGCGGTCCATGATCCAAAGAGAGCACAGGTTTAATTGTTTAATTACAGTTGGTCAGCAGCACTGGGGCAAATTCTGTATTTGCCTTACATGAGGCTCTGAGATCCAAGTGCTCAAGGGTTTGCATCACACCACTCAACAAAAACCTAATAAAAAACTATCAGCATTTAGGGCATGAAAGCCCTAGTCTGGAATTCCTGGAAGTTATGTGGTCATGCAAAGGCATCTGGCTTTGCTCTTGGCCAAAAGAAACCCTGAATATAGGTGTGATTGGTCTGCCGTGAATAATTCAGCATTAATGCTCGCACTTGTAGGTTTCACTTCCTGATGGTGTTCTCCAAATTCCTCACAAGTATCAGCCATTTCCATGCTCCCCAAAAATGTCCACGTACAGTTTGGCTGCACAGCGTGTGCACAGGGAAGGGAAATTCTTTATGTAGAAGGTAGTGAGGTACTGGACCAGGTTGCCCAGAGAAGCTGTGGATGCCCCATCCCTGGAAGTGTTAAAGGCCAGGTTGGATAGGACTCTGAGCAACCTGGTCTTGTGGAAGGTGTCCCTGCCCATGGTAGGGGATTAAAACTAGATGGTCTTTAAGGTTCCTTCCAACCCAAGCCACTCTAAGTTTTCTATAATTTCTCTGTGAGGGTCAGGTCTTCAGTGTACTCATATTCAGATGACGAGATACACCCAGGATTACCTGGTCTCCATAAGCACCTCTTCTTTCAGCATGAGCCCCTAAAACATCCCACCACTGCCTGCTCACATCACAAAAGTTCATCTCCAGCTCGTCCTCACTCCTGTCCCTTCCCGACCCCTCCCCTCTCCGCTGAAGACATCCTTTTTACCAAAACGAGCTGTGGAGGCTCGAAAAGACACTGACGTCAACGTAAAAGTAAACCAAAGAGGTCTGGTTCCTGTATCATCCCCGCGCCGCGCTGGGTGCCGGGGAGCGAGCCCACGGCCACTCACTCGAGGAATCTGGAGCGGGCTCAGGGCTCAGCAGCTGAGCTTTCTCACTCCGGCTGTGTGAGTACTGCCTGCGGCGTGTGTCGGGCTGGGAGCGAGGGGGAGAGGGAGGGAGATTCACCGGCTGCAGCTTGGGAAGGCAGCGTGTGCTGATCCCGGCTGGGCTGAGAGTTTGGAGGCATCTGGACAGGGATGGGAGTCCTTGCAAGCCGGGTCAGGAGCGGAGCACGTGGATTTGGATGCGGTTTGGCTCCACATAGGTGGGAGCAGCACTGTAGAGGAAGGAGAGTGTTGGACACCAGATGTTGGAGGAATAGAGGAGGGTCGGGGAGTCTAGAGCTGGTGCAAAGGAAGAGCATCTCATTGAGGGAAATGTTGGGTTTTCTATAAACTGAACTGATCTATTTGGATGGTAAAGAGCCATCGAAGGGATTCTGCATGAAAACTTGAGTATTTCTGGTAAACCTCCACATATGGATTACCTCTGTCAAATCCATCTACACACACATCTGTGATCCCACAAGTGTCCCTGTACAGAGGTGCAGAGCTAGACACAGGATTTTTACACTCAGGCCATGAAAAAGTGATCAGAGAGGGCGCAAAATGAATTTTATAGTTCAAGATTAAGAAGCAGAAAACTTTGCCCAGAGAAACAATATGGAAATGTCCTTATTCTGATTGCTGTGTGGGTGGGGGAAGTGGCTGGGCCAGAGCTGGGATGGCTGAAAGGGATGAATGGCCTCACTAGGTCCATCAGCAGGTCTCTGCCAAGTGGGACATGTCTGGCTATGGTACAGCATAGAGGGAGCATCTTCCTGTGTTTACACAGCCCGCACTCAGTGGCAGTGTGATGAATTGGCAATGTGGCTCTTCGGACTCATTTCAGCTGTGTTTTGATGATAGGAGGCATCTTTTTTCCTAACATTTCTCACATGCCAGGGTCAATTGCTCTTCTTCAGCAAAAAGCCAGTCCTTTTCCTGAAATGACAGCTCCTTCTGCGAAGCTAAAACTCCCCCATTCAGAAATAAAACAGTGGGCATACAAGTTCAATCCCTATTACTTGCGCGTGACAGTCCCAATTGAAAACCACCAGGGCAAATGCCCCTGTCGCCCATGATTAGATGCAATGCTGCACCTCAGCTTGCCCTGTAAATCTCTCCCTGAACAGGGGAAAGCTGGGCAGCCATGGAAAAAGGAGGCAGAAATGCCCACCACCTTCCCGTTGTAGCATCTGCCAGCACAAGCGAGGGCAGAAGCCTCCCCTTGTCAGAAACCTCTTTACTAAGAAATTTTCCATCTCCTTTGTGCACAGATATCTCTGTCAACTCACAGTTAGAAAGAAAATCCCCATCTTCCCCCCATCCTTTCTTACAAGGACACATAGCAACTTAGCAATGCAATTGAGCAGTTACTTTATTAATCTATTTCAGAGCATTTTCCCTCACTCTGCTCAAGCCTTCTTCCCCATTTCCCCGGTGCATTGAGATAAAAGCACGGAGCCATTTCTTCACTCCCCACAGAGCCTAAAGGTACCAAAAGCACCCTAAAAGTCTTTCTTCCCCCGTTTTGAAGCAGGAGGCAAAGGTCAAGGAAGGAACTGCACAGGAAACATCTCTCACAGCACGTTCTCCCCAAGGCAGAGCAAGCAGAATGGAGGAGGCTCCTGAACAAAGCAATAAATCCCACCAGGCACACGTACAACACCACCACAGCTCTGCTCTCCCTTACATGCATCATGCCCTTGGGATGACATGGTTCTCACAGGGATGCAGGCAGTCCTGGCCCTACATTCCCTTTCAGAGGGCCAAGACCAAACCCTGGACTCCAGCTTATCAGAAGGGCTACAGGATTTTGGCTGTCCACATTTTAACAGGCTGGAGACAAGTAAAGAGGGATGTTTAGCAGGCAAGTTCTCAGCACATTCAGAGAAACCTCACCCATTACAACGTGAGTCTTGATGCCTAAAATCAGAGACATCCAAATCCGCGGGCCCTTTTTAAAATGGGAGACAAAAATTCCCCACAGGAGTAACATTAACAAACACTCAAAGTGCACATTTTTGGTCTTCAAGTCCAGGTTGGATGGAGCTTTGAACAACCTGGTCCACTGGAAGATGTCCCTGCCATGGCAGGGAGGTTGGAACTAGGTGATCTTTAAGATTTCTTGCAACCCAAACCATGCTGTGATTCTACAATTCTGTGATTTTCCTTTCCACCCTGGGTTATTATAGCAGGTTTCTATAAATGTCCAGTCACCAGGTTTAGGAGGAGATGAGACTGCTTATTACCTAAATGTACATGTTAGTGAACATCCCATGACATCTACGGTAAAATCTACAGCCCCTTCTGAGGAATGTCTGCTGCTTTTTAGCCAGCTCATCTGTAAATGCTGAAAGGACTCTTCCTGCTCTCTCTTTTACCTCTCATCCATTTTTCATCCTTGCATTTTAATTTGTAGCTTTTAGCTGTACATTTTTTGCAGATCACAAATAGCTGAGCAAATCCTACTGATGGCTTAGCAGGGAAACACTTCCCATCCAGTAAATCCCAGAGAGGCACAGCAGAGTCCAGCCAAGCATGACAAAGTCCAGAGACACAAGTAGTTGTGCTGAGGTGAAGGATGAATCAGGGAAATAGAAAAGTGAAGCCCATAGCCAGAGAAAAGGATCAGTAAAGCTGTGGGGGTCAGATGGGATTAGGCTGAGCTGGCTGTGACAACCAAAGAAATGATGTCACCCATCAGGATGACACTAACCAGGGATGCTGCTGGTCAGTCTCAGCATGATATTTACTGGGATCGATACACCATTAGTGTATAGACACAGAAGTACGGAATTCTTTATTACCTCTTACACATAATCCATAAAACATGTACACCTCATGTATCACAGCTTGAAAAGCACCACTACAGCCATTACCACACAACAGAAAGGATGGCTTCTTCCACATTGGTGCAAAAAAGATTTACTGTCAAATGTCCCTTCCTCTTCACGGTTTCAGCCACCTTCTCTACAAATACCTGCCAAAAAGATGAGGCTCTGGGAAATGCCCTTATGGCTAAAAATGTAGGGTATGGCTTCCAGTGTGCTGCACCAGCAGAGAGCTTCCCATCCTTGAATGCACTGAATTTGGCACCCTGTCTATGGGACACCTGGACAGATAGATTCGGGCCACTTTGGGGAGCTGCCCCATAGTGAGGCTATCACAAGTAGTCTTTGGACTCATGGATGAGGGCGGGGATGCCTGTGGAGGCTTGCCAAAATTTTGTTTCATTCAGACCTACAAACAGCTGCAAAGACCTCCATCAGAATACGTTGTTGGCTGCAGGTAGGCATTAGCAAGGTGAAATGGCACAGAGCACTGAGCACACTGACCCACACAGAGACCAGCACAGGCATTTGTAACCCACCAGGGACCTCTCAGAGTGGTGAGCTCAGAAGGATGCAGTAAAGTGTGCCCTGGGCACAGCAGGACAGGGCACTGAGACTGCCTCAGTAGGACAACCAGCTTCTTTGAAGGTTTCTAGCACTCAAATGCAGAGGACAGGAGATTGTTGGAGGTCACCCACCTCCACCACACAGAGCCACTATTGTGCAACCAGCTTTTCCTCTTACAGGGATGTATGATCACCCTCTTGCTGGCCTGGCCACACTCCAGCAGCTGATCCACAAGCAGTGCAAAGTGAAGAGGCAGAGTACACCTTTTCCTGCACCCATCACAGTCTGACTGGTCATTACCCATCTCAACAGAGAGGCCAATGCCTTATCAGTCTTATTAAAATCACAGAGTTACAGAATAGTCTGGGTTGGAAGGGACATTAAAGATCACTTAGTCCCAACCCCCCTGCCATGGGCAGGGACACCTTCCACTATACCAGGTTGCTCCAAGCCTTGTCCAACCTGGCCTTGAACACTTCCAGGCGTGGGGCAGCCACAGCTTGTCTGGGCGACCTGGTCCAGACTCTCTTCACCTTCACAGTAAAGACTTTCTTCCTCATATCTAATCTAAATCTCTCCTAGTTTAAAACCATTTCCCTTTGCCCTATCAGTGTCTCCTTGTTCAAAAAGGATAGAATTATAGACCAGCTCAGGTTGGAAGGGACCTTAAGCAAGATATTCAGACAGGTTCAACTTCACCATTATCCTCAAAGTCTTTTTCTGGCAGGATGGAGAGAGAAAGCTGAGTTGTCATGCTGGGTTTCACCTGCTTGGCACTCACAGAGCTGCAGTTCCCCGGCAGCCAGGCTGGCTCCTTTTGCCTGGGTTGAATATGCCAAGCAATACATCTCTGAGAAAAACCCAGGCTGCCAAGCTGTGTTATGCTGTCTCCAGCTACCAATTATGCAGATAAATTGATTGCCATTAGAGTGATAAAGTAGCACAACAAATAAACTTTCAGGAACCAGGCAGCCCATTTCTCACACACCAGCTCTGAGGCTTCCCACTGCTTTGATCAAACACACAGAAAATTATCTGCAGGCTGTGGTGGTGTTAGAGACACAGACTTGTGGAGGCTGAAGCAAACCAGCAAGAGGTTTAAAATACACCAATGACTCCACGTTTGTGCACTATTGTGCAAGGCAGGTTGATCAGATGCTTTTTGAAGGGGCCACCATAAAGCTCACTCCAACCAGCGGCTGCCTCAGAGGATACCCAGGACTGAAATAGCAAGGGGCAGACGTCAGGAATCAGAGTCACTGGCAGGAGAGGGAAAGGAAGAGGAGTCGTGCTGCCTCTGTCCCCTGCCTAGATTAGATCTGTCTCATACCAGAGCTGTTCATCTCCCACTCACAACAGTATCAAGTTCAGCCAGAGAATCAGAGCTGCTAAGACACTGGCATTAATAATTCCCAACTGTATAATTCTTTGTGAACAGCTTACCTAAGGAAGTGTAAGATTATTTTAAACACACTGATTTATTAATACACACAGGATGGCTCAAGCTGCTGGTTCTTGCCCAAGGGAATTCAGCAGTGGAGCTCAGTATCTTGACTCACAGTATTGGGACTGATATACGACTAGCTATGATCAGATGGCATATCTAAAAATACAGAGCCTGCAGTTTATTTTTCTTGGAAAATGGAAAGACACCCAAAGAAGCAGAGCCCAGTTTAGCAAGCACAGCAGGCTGGATTTTTGCTTTAAAGAAGCCAGCAGAATTTGCCCAAAAGAAGATGCCCTCTTAGGTTGTGTTACAGCCATGGGATTAACCTGTGGCTCCAACACTGTGGGAGGAACCTCTGGCTGCTGCTGTTGCTCTAACTCTGAATTACAGAGGACAGGGATGCTGATTGCACATCCCTGCCCTAGGAGACACAAGCAATAGGATTGCTCTTACCCAAAGGAAGCCTCTACACTGAGACCACCACAAACTGGGCTGGTCATCTGGTCCAGACTGGTGTTAATGAACTAAACCCTGCAAGATGAACCTGCCTTGCACCATTCCCAGGGAAGCTGCCACAGACATCTCCACAGCTGTTATCAGGTTTGCCTTCTGTTGTCTCTTCTATAGATTAAACAAGCCCAATTCTGCTGATCTGCCCTCATGGGTCATGATTTGCTTGCCCTCGGGTAATTCCTACTGCTTTGGTTTGGGCCTTTTCCAAGGCAGAAACACATCCCCCTTTCATTAGTCAATTTAACACTATTTATTTCATGTAATAGTGCTTTTGTAGAAAATAGTCCCTCCAGGTGACATGAAAAGCACATCAAATAGCACCTTGCAGCACTCCCAACATAAAAAAGACTGAAGCTATCAGTACCAAGATGAAGTTATGGAAAGGAATGATTCAGCAGTGACAGGTTGAGCTTTTGTCCCTGATATAAAATTTGCTTTGAGGCCAAACACAAACTGGAGTAGGGCCTTGGTCTTCCCTCCATCATGCCATCCACTGCCCACAACTCAGTGAGTTCAAGACCTCACCAGCAGGGACAATCTGGTGCTGTCTATAATCACATCCCAGACAGAGAAAATATCCCCTTGGATTTCTGAACCATCACGTTTCCACCTGACTCAGGTCTCAGCAGATTTTCTCTGCTCCAGGTGGGAGACAAAAGGGTCCATGACCCCATAGCAAAACCCAGCACCACCACAAACAGTGCCAGCTGGATCCTGCTGCCCAGCACCCTGTTCCATTTGTTTTCAGGAGAAAATTGATTATTTTGGCATTGCAGTTTCCAGTAAATTACACATGTGATTCCCTCCTTTCCTTCCTGAAAATTTCCCTGAGCACTTCTGCACATTGTGCTTAGAGGAATGGTTTCAGCCATAAGGAAATTGAGGCACTTAATCAAAAAATGGGGTTTTTGTCCCCAGTGAGGCCTCTCACACGGAACTTGTTGCAAGGACAGGATCTGTAGTTCTAAACAGCTGAGGGCACAAAGGAACACACTCCCTCCAAAATAAAAGGAAAAAACCACCAGCAAATGTACCAGCTTCTTCCAGAGGCAGCAATTTTAGGAATCACTTGTAAGCAGGCAGCAGGATGGTTGTTGGGGTTTTTTTCTTCCCAAATGGGGCCCTTTCTTTTTTTCCTGTTCCTATAGGGCTTTTCATCACTGTGGCATTTCCTACGATAATCCATCAGATTTATGCTCCCTGTTCCAGATCAGAGCATTGCTGAGGTCTGTGCATGTCTAACAAAAGACAGCCCTGCCCTAAGCCCTTCCAAATCTCTCCAAACCAGGCAAACAAAGGGATGGGAGAGGAGGATTAACATGTCTGCAGAGAGAGAGCAGGGAGGGGATGTCTTTCCCTAAAGCCTTTTTTAGGTTTGTGGGTCCAAATACCAGTTTTTCCAAGTTGCAGGTGTCCTTCCTCCTGGGCTAGGTTACTCATATAGCAAAAAACCCCAAAAGTTGAACAGATGGCCCTGGGAGCATCCCACTGCCCCTTTCCAAGTTTGTGGTCGCTGCTAAATCAGAGCAGGTGGAGATACCAGACTGGTTCCCTAAGGTCCCCACCACTTCCTTGCCATGGGTTTTCAAACGTTCCTTGGTCCTCTTCATCCTGGCAGGGCACAGCACATCTTGAGCTCCATGTTTTCTGGCTCAGCCCTGCCACACTGTGCTTCCCACTGCCACAAACACAGGAGCAGAGCGCAGAGAGCTCCCTGGGGGCTCCTCAACCACCCAGGATCAACCATCCAGGACCAACCATCCTGCCAATTCCTGCTTTGCAGCCTTCAAACCAGAGCTGGGCAAGAGCCACTCCACCCAGCCCTGACCTCCCAGGGCATGGTGCCCAAGCAATGCCAAAGCCCAAAGCTTGTGTAGCTTTCCCCTTCAAGCACCAGTGTCCCTGTATGCCCAGTGACAAACAAAACCAACAGGAAATACTTTGCTGAGAATGAGGAGAGTTCTGCAGTGAGGTTGTGACACTGAACATTGAGTTCTTGGCAATTAGCTTCTGAATCTCTGAAAAAAATAGCAAACAAAAAATGTACAAGAGGTGGCTGCTGGCCAGACCTGGGTTGGGGGGGCCAGAAGGATTGGAGCGGGACCCTGCAAAGGATCCCACTGAGCTTTGGATCAATAGGGGCAGCTGAGACATGACATGCTTTGTTGGCCAAAGAGTCCTGGTGGCTCACTTTGCTGGTGCCTTGACTGAGGAACCTTGTCAGAACCCTCACAGTTGTGAAACCTGTGGTAAACTGGGCAGAGTGGGATGGAGAGAGAGATCCTGATTCCGCCCCACAGGGTACATTTATAATAGGTTAGGGACTTCATACCCCTTGTCATGCAAGAACTGGAGATAGGCAAGACCAATGTTCTCCAAACCAGTCACTCAGGAAAGACCTCAGGGTTGCCCAGAAGAGCAGCTCACTCTTTGTGTCCTGCAGACGTCTTCATTTTTCTTTCAGCTCAACAGGTCCATCAGCAAAAATGCCACAGCCTGGGGAGAAAAATGGAGGGGGAGGCAATGGTCAGCAAAGTCAATTCCCAAATATGCAGCTGGCAGGCAGGAAACTGGCTCCTACACACTTCCTCCCCCGTGCCTGACTCACCCAACAGGAGCCACAGCCATCATTTCAGGACATCACTTGTCTTTCCCTGTCCCTCATCAAGCAGATGAATCACGGCTGGATCCCATCAGTAGAGGCCCCATATGGTGACTCTCTGATCTTCCTTCTTGCACAAACTCACAGATGGGGAGCCTGTTCAGAGGCAGGGAAACAAAATTATGGTGGCCTCCAGCCCTTGCAGCCCTCTGACGAGAGCGAGTGACAGGACAGCAGGTGCTGGGCAGTGCCTGTGATCCTGAGCAGTTGGCAGAGGACACAGACTGTGCCCTGCAGAGCTGATGATGTCAGGTAGGTACAGCTGCCTCTAGACCCTGCTGAGATGCCATCACAGAGCCAGCTGAACCATCTTTTGTGGCTCTTCACAGCCTCCCTTGTCCATGCTGACAGTGAGGTAAAAAGCCCTAGGGATATTGAACATCACTGGGGGAGCAGTCCAAACCCTCCTTCTCCAGGGACAAGTAGTTCACGTTTCTTTGTCTATTTGGTGTTTCTGTGCCAGCATTGCAGGAAAGGTACAAAGGTTATCTCTTAGGGCAGATTCTGTCTAAGAATCAATAGAGAGAGCTCTGATCTTTTCCTCCAGTCATTCCAGCCATCACCTTAGGCATAACCAGCATGAAAGTCTCAGGGTTCAAGTCCCAAAGCAGTCCCAGGACCTCCCAGATGTCCCAGCATGGCACACCTGGATCACCAAGAGAACAGCAAAGAATGACCTCTCAGTAGCCCAGCAGGTGAAGCCACATGTTGCTCTCTTTGGCTCCACATGAGTAAGTGCCACAAGCCAGGCTGGATACAGATGCCAGCCCCCATCTTCAACTGGACCTCCCATGGATTCTACAAAAAGTACCAGAAAAACCCTGTATCTGCTTTCTGGATCCACTCATTTGCCATGCTAGCCCTTCCACAAAGCACCAGCTCAGGAGCCACCAAAGAGGAGTATGTTCCCATACTGCTCTCCAAGGGAACATACACATCACTTCTCTATGACAAGGAAGTGTGGTGGGATTGAAGAACACTTCACCTAGGTGGAAAGTTCCTACACATTTGGGCAGAGCCTCAGTGCCCACATATTTTCCACCAAATCAAAGGTGACTCCTGGAGAGTGGTCCAGTGCAGCAATTCCTTCACCCTTGGTCCACCAGTGAGAACATACACAGTTCTTTGGGTCAGTTCTGATTCACAGCATCCCACAACAGCCTTGGAGACCGTGGACAATCAAGATTTTAGGGCTCATGGGCAGTGCATATCATAGAGACATACATGAACGTTTCCCAGCACTTTTAAAGGCCTGAGGACCTTCTATGGTAGATTTACCAGAAGGAAGAGGAATTGAGGAGGGTAAAATGGATGTTGTAGACTCTCCTCAATGCCATTATCTTCCGTGACAGAAGGTACTCACCTGGTGAGCTCATATTGTTGCCTCTCCATCAGGCTTGCAGCTAAAAAGAGGTTTTCCAGACAGTGCAGTGAAGATCCCACCCTTCAGTATCCTCCATGCAGTGAAGATCCCACTCTTTGGTGACCTCAACACAGTCATGACCATGGGTAAAGGCTCCTCAGTTTTCTGAACTCTGTTACATGTATGTCCAAGACCTTCTTGGGTAGGAATTCTCCTTTGCTGCTGACGAAAATAATTCATTTGTGAGCATCTTTTCAGGATAACAGAGCCTCAATTCAGCTTCCTAAACAAACACAGGCATGTTCAGACACTGGATTTGGGTCCTTGAAGAGTTGGTCAACAGACACACCTTGAAAGCTGATCTGCCCATGTGCCTTGAGCCCGTCTCAGCTCCGTTAAAGTTCATTATGCAGTGCCCAATCTCAATCTCTTCTCCTGCAGCAGGGGATCAAAGGATGCTCAATTCCCCCTTTAGAATAAGACTGGAAGAGTACAAAAACAGGACACATCTCCCCAGAAGGATGTGTGGCATCAGCTTTCTCTGCAGCTCCCTCAAGAGCTGTCTGGCCTCCTGCTTTGCTGCACTGTGCCACAGAAGACTTTTAACCAGAGCCCTATTTCACATAGCAGGGTTAAGGGATTGCTAGGAATTACCATGGGCTAGTAGCATCCTTCCCTGATGTAATTATTAGTCCTCCTGTGTGCTGATTTTGACTGAGACAATACCTTCTTCCACCTACAATCTCACTCCAGTATTTAACACTGTCGTATATTCAATGAACAAGCTTGAAAATTTTCCACTTACTAAAGCTTTACTTTTTTTTTTTTTCTGCCTTTCTCCTTCCCTCTGGGAGGGTGATAAATTACTGAAAATCAAGAGATGATAGAAGCTCTTCATTTATCAACTATGGTTGCAACTCCTCCTGAAGTCGAGTGTGGGAACCGGGTCTGGGACAAAGTGTGGCCCTGAGCCCGGATGTGCCTTCTCCACCTTAACAGCAGCATCTGCTTCCCAATATGGCATGTTCTGCACTATCTCAGGCACAACTTGAAACTTTGCAGCTGTTGCCACTCAGAGCCTAGCTCTAAATCCAGCAAGGAGGGAGAGGCTGGGATAGTGGGGGAGTGCAGGGCACTGATTATCCCGTGCACGGGGATGGGAACGCAGCTCTCATGTGTCATGTGGAAGCATAAAACCAAACCAGCCCTCACATAGGAAGGACCAGGCAGTCCCAGAGAAGGTGGACAGAGTGCAGCTACCAACAGCTCATCTTGGAGAAAAGTCTTCTCTTTCTTACAGTCTCACATTTGTAACTCCAGAGAGACACTCCCTAAATATAAAAATTTTATTGACAGGCTGGGGGAAACCTAAGCATTTGCCACAATAGGCATTGAAAATGATAGAATCATAGAATTGTAGAATGGTCTGGGTTGGACGAGACATTAAAGACCATCTAGTTCCAATCCCCTGCCATGGCAGAGACATTTTCCACTAGATCAGGTTGCTCCAAGTCCCATCCAGCCTGGCCTGGAACCCTTCCAGGGATGGGGCAGCCACAGCTTCTCTGCGAAACCTGTCCTGACGCCTTCATAGGGTCCAAGTTCACCCACCCCGCCTGACATTAGACCATGGGTTGGTTTCTTCTCTTTGTTCTTAGCCCTGTTGAACTTCCAGGATGGAGGGAACTGAAGGCAAGACAATCACCCAGACAGGGCTCATGGAGACTTTCCAATCATACTTGCTTCCCAAGCATAAGGAAGTGAGAAACAAATGAAAGTTCAGGCCTGTGCCTGAGCTAGAGGTCAGCTGTGGAAGGCTGGATGCCCGGACCAGGGGGCTCATAAAGCCAAGGAGGATGTTCCTGAAACTGGAGGAACAATCTGCCCCTCGATGTNAAAGCTTTACTTTTTTTTTTTTTCTGCCTTTCTCCTTCCCTCTGGGAGGGTGATAAATTACTGAAAATCAAGAGATGATAGAAGCTCTTCATTTATCAACTATGGTTGCAACTCCTCCTGAAGTCGAGTGTGGGAACCGGGTCTGGGACAAAGTGTGGCCCTGAGCCCGGATGTGCCTTCTCCACCTTAACAGCAGCATCTGCTTCCCAATATGGCATGTTCTGCACTATCTCAGGCACAACTTGAAACTTTGCAGCTGTTGCCACTCAGAGCCTAGCTCTAAATCCAGCAAGGAGGGAGAGGCTGGGATAGTGGGGGAGTGCAGGGCACTGATTATCCCGTGCACGGGGATGGGAACGCAGCTCTCATGTGTCATGTGGAAGCATAAAACCAAACCAGCCCTCACATAGGAAGGACCAGGCAGTCCCAGAGAAGGTGGACAGAGTGCAGCTACCAACAGCTCATCTTGGAGAAAAGTCTTCTCTTTCTTACAGTCTCACATTTGTAACTCCAGAGAGACACTCCCTAAATATAAAAATTTTATTGACAGGCTGGGGGAAACCTAAGCATTTGCCACAATAGGCATTGAAAATGATAGAATCATAGAATTGTAGAATGGTCTGGGTTGGACGAGACATTAAAGACCATCTAGTTCCAATCCCCTGCCATGGCAGAGACATTTTCCACTAGATCAGGTTGCTCCAAGTCCCATCCAGCCTGGCCTGGAACCCTTCCAGGGATGGGGCAGCCACAGCTTCTCTGCGAAACCTGTCCTGACGCCTTCATAGGGTCCAAGTTCACCCACCCCGCCTGACATTAGACCATGGGTTGGTTTCTTCTCTTTGTTCTTAGCCCTGTTGAACTTCCAGGATGGAGGGAACTGAAGGCAAGACAATCACCCAGACAGGGCTCATGGAGACTTTCCAATCATACTTGCTTCCCAAGCATAAGGAAGTGAGAAACAAATGAAAGTTCAGGCCTGTGCCTGAGCTAGAGGTCAGCTGTGGAAGGCTGGATGCCCGGACCAGGGGGCTCATAAAGCCAAGGAGGATGTTCCTGAAACTGGAGGAACAATCTGCCCCTCGATGTGAGGAAACTCAAAATAGAAAATCAATAAAATAACCAGACAAAAAGGACCAGCTCAGTCTTCCTGGGAAAGATCCAAGGGTGAAAAAGTAATTCCAGAAAATGAGGTCAACCTTCTCTAATAACCATAGCTACTGTTTGTGCACCAGTGAGACACACATGTGTGGAGTTTACCTCTCCTCTATTTATGGATTTGGCCTCTTGACCTGGAATTCAATGCCTCTCAGTTGATCCTGTCATGTTGTGACAGGCCATATCCTGCGTGTTTATTGCATTGGCACCAGTGTTGTCTTTATCTAAAGTGTGATGCAGGCCAGGGCTGACACTAAAATCCAGTATCCATCCTCTCTGCATTTCTAAAGAACTAAATTTGATGTAAGCTCTCACTTTTTTTATGCATTTTCTCCCGTAAGGACTTTCTAAAACTACTGAAAAGCTCCTGGGGAGAACATCTGTGCAAACCCCCCAAAAAATGGGGTTTTGGTACCCAGTTTAGAACAAGAAGTGGAACTTGAGATGGGACTTAAAGGATTTTGAGTCCTCAGAGCATCAATCAGCAGAGGTGTCTTGAAAGCTGCTCTGGCTGTGTGATTGGAACCCATTCAATAACAGGATAATTCATTATGCTTTGTCCAATGTCAGTCTCTTCTCAAGTAGTCAAGGGTGCAGACATACTTAAATCCCCACTCTGAGAGAGACCTGACACCCGCAATGACTCCACCACCAGCAGGGAAAAGCTGTGTGAGGATGAAGGAACATGTTGGGGGGCTCCTTGGAGGAGCCTCAGACTCTGTATTGCCACCCACACTCAACGATTTCAGCCCTGGATAGATCTCATTATCTCCTCTCCCAAAGGACTGCAAGCATCACCACCAAAGTCTGCAGGGTCACCCTGTGGTTCCCTGTGCCAGGGGTTTTCTCAGGGTATGCACAGCTGGGTTGGTTCAAAGGACATCACAGGCTTCGTGGCATTTGGTTCAGCACCTTCCTGCAGCTGCCAGGGATGCTTTTCTCTAATCCCCATTCACATCAGGAAGACATAAAGAGAGGTATTTTCCTCATGTCACACATGGTGGTGGCATTGCAGTGGCCTTGAGCAGGCGAGTTCCCAGCGAGGAGATTTTGTTCCCACAGAGACACGGGAAAATTGACCTGGAGAGAGCAACATCAGTTTTAGTTTACTAGAGATCTTCAGGCATTAGCACCGTGAGTAAGGCTGGAGCCCTCTTTAGCGTTTACAGCACTTCATAAATTTCAGAGAGATTTAGGGCAAGGAGCCAGATGTTTGGGGAGAAATTCTGAACACTACAGACAAGTGGAAATATTTTTTTTTTTGGTAGTGTGTATTTTTTCCCATTAGTTGCAAGACTATATTTAGAAGAGAGGGGGGGAGAGAGGGAGAGAACGCAAGAGAGAGATTAGGCATTTCTTCATATTCTGTAGTCACTCCAGTTGTTCTGCTTGTAGGAACAGATGTCTCTTTCCTGGGGTGATAGCAGGCAGGCCCACGAGGAAATTTCCTTACCAGCAGCTCCTCTAACATAGAAGGGAGATCAAGCCAGAGGTAAGTCAGTCCGTCGTGCAGGAATACACTGCAGGGATCATTGCAGGGAATGCATTGGGATATTGGTCAGAGAGAAAGAGGGGGGTGTGGGATCAGAGACAATGTGGGGTAGGAAGGATTTGCTGGATATTGGACTCCAAGTCCTGGCTATTGCAGCAGGGAGCCCTGGCAGGGGTGGCAGCAGAAAGGGTCCTGCACTGAACATGTGGATGAGCAGCTTGGGAAGTCTCTGACTCTGCCCATGCAGCAGGTGTGGAAATCCATTGGGAAGTGCCTGACCTGAAAAGCCAGGCTGTGCCAGCAGTTGGGAGGGGCTGCAAGGAGCTTCTCCCTTGAGACCTTCTCTGCTTTTGGGATTTGGGGCAGTGTAATGATATTTAGTTGTTCTTCAAAGAGATGGGGATTGATGGGAAGTGTGCAAAGTTGCTGGCTTTCCCTTCTTGAAAAGTACAGTGCCAGCTCTTGTGAAGAGAGAGGGTGATGTCGTTTGTACATTTGTACTCCCAGGCGTAATTAAATTTTGGTGAAATGCTTTCAGGAAGGTTTTGGAAGCTAGGAGAAGAGATGATGTACTGCCTGGAATGGGGTCAGCTGCGAGTGGGGATGTTTTACCTGTTTGGCTACGCAGCAGGGTGCAAGCTCAGCTCTAGGAAAGGTGCTGTCTTCCCTCTCTGAACCCACTTGCTGGGTCAGTAGAAGGAGAAAGAAGATCCTTTCCAAGGTCCTTTGCAGACCCCTTCGGAAATGCTCCCTGCTTTCATAGCAACGCACTCACCAACAACACTGAGTTTTTCCAGGTTAACCTGGTGAATCCAAAATTTGCAAAACCCTGAAGGCACTGTGGGGTCTGCACAGCAGTGTCATACATGCTTTACTAAGGAAACCCCAGAAACCAGTCTCCCAAAGAGTTAAGACCTAGTTGACCATCTTGGGATGCCTCAAAAACTGTCTGCTCTCTAACTGGGTCTCCCACCTCAATGCGTTCCCTGGGTCAAGCCCACACATGGCTTCATGCCTCAGTTTCTCCCTGCAGCCAAGAGAGCAGCACAGCTTGGAGTGAGTGCTGGGAGGCAGAGCTGGTACACCTGACTCCTCTGCATTGCCCCTTCATCCCTACCTCCACTGCTGTCACCTCCATTCCCTGTGCTCCCTGGGGTGTGAGCATTGTTTCACCAGTCCTGCGCTCCCTGGCTGTGCAGGAGCCCAGGCATTCCCCAACAGCAGAACTCTGCTGTTGTTCTTCTTTTACTGCCCTTCTCAACTTCTTGCCAAAGGACAGAGCAAGCAGGCAGCTGAAGGTAAAAAGAGGAGAAAGTGCAGCTAGATTGCTAAATTCATAATTAAAAATTTCTTTCTCAAAAGCAACCAGCAATACGCAGGCCAGATATTGTTTTTGCACTTGCCTGTTAAGTTCCTGCATGTGCCTATATGGTAATTTTCACTGCAAGGTTCTCCTTGCACACAGCCACAATAGCTGTTATTCCAAACTGACATTTCTAGCACTTTGGCACCCTGGAAACACTCGATGGGTTACTGTAATCCCTATAAAATCAAATGCATTTCTCTCGTACTTTTACAACCTCCCAAGAAGACAGGCTCAAATCCATCTTTCCTGGCTGGACCCGTAAGAATCCAAATCCATATGTTTTGTTTAAGGTGTAACTTTTTTAAAAAAAATGTTAATCATCTTGGAAAAAAATTCCCCCAAAAATATGTTTCCCCTCACATATAATGGTCCACAAGGGACAGAGAGGAAAACACTCAGGAAGTCATGCTCTGATTTCTCTGAAGGTAAGAGAGCTGGAAACACACAGCACCTACTGCAGAGATGTCACTCCGTGCTCCCTTGTGACAGATGGCACTTGGTACGAGCCCTGACAGGGTATGAGATATTGGCCTTTTAAATGCTAGCAGCATGATTGATGGAGCATTCACCAAGACACTTAGCATTTCAGTCACTCCAAAGCCAAGATCTGGTAACACAGAAAAGAGGGACATGAAAAAACACTGGTATTGATAAAGCATCATAGACATTCAAATGTTTCAGGAGGGTATTTTCTACATAGTGCGGTTAAAACAAGCAAAAATACACAAACTTCTTTTATTATTACCTTTATTATAGGTGACCAGTACTAGCAAGATTCATCAGAGATGTGCTGGGGGATCTCTAGGTGCCCACCACTGCTGGGTGGATATTTGTAGGTCTGGAGAGGCAAAGTATGTACAATCCCACTTCTCTTTTTTCGTGCACATGCACGTCTGGGCTCTTTCTTTCAAAGACTGAGGCATTGCTGCTGCAAATGACCATAGAGGAGGTATAAATTCATAAGAAATCTGCCAGTATGTGAATTTCCTCCTCTGTGTATCTTTGGGAGCTTCATTTCAGTTTTTTCATGCATGCTCAGGACAGGTCTAAGGCAGAGGCATGCAGACCTTTCCAAGTTTTAAATAGATTGTCTCTGGGGTGTCCAGGACTGTGATCTGTCACCTGGTTTTAAGCAGCAGGTTCAAGCCTGGATGCAGAGAGTTGGTATGTGGTCTAAGCCAAGTGGCATCCATCCCATCTGGGTCACTTTGCTCTGTGGAGAAGAGGAATGCACTTTGGAGAGGTGTGCTCTCTCCCTCTTCTAACTGGCAGTGATCCCTCATGGCCAAGGGTGACCTGCTGGACTAAATCATTGCTTGCGCACCCACAGACTATTTCTTGTCCCAGAATGAGCCAGGGACGTGGGTCCCTCACCCTCAAAGGACGTGATTTTGGCCTTGGGCCCAAGGAGAGCACAGGATCCATCCATGTGTACACACAGTGTTGAACACAATGTGGTGAGTGGAGCTCAGATCACAACACAGAGCAATATCCATTGCCCATCTGCAGCAGGGCCTTGGAGATGAAGGAACACATAGAGGCAAATTGGGCATCTCGGGCAGGAAGCAAACAGCTCAACAGCACATCAGCAACACCAGCCCAACAATCAGCATCGCATCAGCCTCCACACATCCTCAGTCTGTGATTGCTTACAGGTCTTGGAGGATTATCCCCATGCCTGAGACTGGACAATCAAGTTTTCCCTCCAGCCAGATAGGAAATCTGAGTCTCATGGCCAAAATTAGAGATTCAAAAGTCATTGTGGGGGGGTTAATCTCTCTTGGCCTTGAGAGGAAGCTGTATGAGGAGCAGGTTAGATCACTTGGTCTGTTCAGCCTGGAGGAGACTGACGGGAGACCTCATCACAGTTACAACTTCTTTGTGAGAGGAGGGGCAGGCACTGATCTCTTCTCTCTGGTGACCACTGACAGGACCCGAGGGAATGGCCTGAAGTTGTGTCCAGGGAGGTTTAGGTTGGATATTAGGAAAAGGTTCTGCACTCAGGGAGTGGTTGGGCACTGGAACAGCTCCCCAGGGAAGTGGTCACAGCACCAAGCGTGGCAGAGTTCAAGAAATATTTGGACAACTCTCTTGGGCACATGGCGTGACTCTTGGGGATGGTCCTGTGCAGGGCCAGGAGCTGGACTCAGTCATCATTCTGGGTCCCTTCCAGTTCAGGATATTCTGTGATTCTGTGATTCCAGACAAAAGATGTAACTCAGCACATGACCCTTCAAACCATCAGACACTGACCATCACACTCTTCATGACACATGGGCAAGCAGGCCATGGCTGAATAGTGTCAACATCCAGCAATTAGCTATGATCTGTCCCAGTCAGGCTGGTTCTCCCATGGTTTGGCATAAATCTGAACTTAATTCTCTTCAGGAAAACAACGAGAAGCAAGAAGTACTCTCTTTTCTTCACAGAAACCATCCAGCCCTGTTTGCTGTCTTTCAATGCCAAAGCAATTGTGAATTTTCAGGGAATAAGACCTATATGAAAGGATATGTGATGGAGAGTGTTAAAAAATGCCTTGCAGGTTCACATTGGAGGAAACAAAGATCACTCTCAGTGCCTGTTTGTGTGGTTGTCAGCTCTGATTTCCTCCGTCCCTCTAATGTTTTTCAATCTGCTGGCTAATTTCAACCAGAACTTGGCAGAAGGCAAAGATCACCTCAATTTTCAGGAAATTAGGCAGCAAAGAAAGGAGGAAGTCAAACAAGTGTTGGAGCCAAGGGAAGAGCTGGAATGTGAGGGCTCATCAAGGCAGCCAAGTGTCCACATGGGAAAAAGTTATAATAAGCATCTCAAGCAGGGCAAAGCATTCGCCCAGCCCTGCGAGCCACTGCGAGACATGAGACTGCAAGAAAACAGGTGTCATTTAATCTGACACTCATAAAACTATGTGTTTTGTGTCTCCAAAGACCCTTTTATGTCCATGGCACTGCAGGGGAACTCTAGACTGGATTTGGCTATTTCCAACTGCAATTCCCCAGCAGGTGGGTGTTTCACACAATTGGTCCAGCCACCCTCAGACCTGGAGGTTTATAGGACACTTCAGTGCCTAGGAATCAAGTGAGAACAGAGATCTGATGTCCACACAAATGGGATCTTACCTGCCCTGAGAATAGCCTCATTTCTGCTTCAGGATAGAATCTGTCTCCCCCAGAATTAGCTCTCTTCTCACAGCCCAAGGGCCAGATGGGCACCAGCTTTTTCCTTTCAGCAGCTGCATTAATTCCCCTTCTCTCCCTTTCTCTCTCTGTTTCCCCTGTCAGCAAACCCACCCTCCCCAGGCTGAACACGAGACACACAGAACAAGCTCTACCACGTATAGGGCAAGGTTGACATGCACAAAAACACCATATTTGGCCAGTTTGAGCCAGAGTTGAGTGAGAGCTTGCCAGAAGGAGAATCACACAATTTAAATTGAAAGAGAGGGAGTTTAACCCTTCATTTATAAATATGATGATAAATCACCAGGGAAACTTTAAACACGGGAAGGCTGCAAAGCTAAACACACACTGCTGCCACTCCAGGCAGCAGAATAACACCAGCAGGCAGGACAGGGTGAGGGGGACAGGGGGGTTGATAGAGGAGCCAGGTTGCCGGATCAGATGTTCCAGTTCAGGACAGGGAGATGAGAAAAGCTGAAGTTGTTTATACTAAATTACACTCGTGCTTGTTAACGTCCTTTTCAACTTTCCAATCCCAGTGTGTGGCTCTGGTGTTCTCTCTGGGTCTGCACACAGAGATCCTTTCCGCACACCAATAAATAACCCTTCTGGCATGCAGTTAGGGCAAAGCTCAGTTGTCTGACCTGCCTTTTCTTTTGTATCCCATTACTTGAGTTGCTGAGCCAGATCCAAAAGTCCCCTGGGCTAAGGAAGTGAACCCTGTTAACTTCAGCAAGTGCAGGGTGAGGCTTAAGGCTGACACCAAGCACAAGGTTGGGTGAAGTGGAATATGGGATGGTCAAGGATCTCTTCCTGGGACAGACATAACACTGAGCTGCCTATGCTAAGTTAACAAGGGTGATGCCAAGCAGTGAGTGAGTGAGTGAGGGAAGAGGCTGCAGGACTTGTTTTCAGCACAGCGACCATCTGTTTCCTATTTGGCCTTAGAATGATGGAATTGGTTGTGTCACACAACAATGAGAAAGTATTTCAGAGCAAGTCTCCCTCTCCCAGTGCTGAGCAGGGACCTTTATCAGAATGAGGGAAAGCAGGTCAACCTCCAGTCTCTGTCCCTCCCTTTATCCCATTTCTACCCAGATGCCTGCTGTACTTTTAAGGAAATGCTACAAAGAGTCTCCCAGCCAGACAGACAAAATCCTGCCCGAGAGGTATAATATAACAGCATCGGCCAACTGGCACGGTCAGACAGCACTCAGAAGGATGTGTGTTTACCCTTCTTGGGCTTTGCAGACTGCCAGCTCCCAGAAGCAGGGATTGCAGGGAAATCTGGGGGGCTGAGAGCTCAGTTAGGTATGAAGAAGGCTGAGTTCCAAGCTCTTTGAAGATTTTAGCAAGGGGGTTAACCCAAAGTCTATTTGCTCTGTAAGTAAAGGTGGTTCTTGCAGCTGTGCATGAGCTCATGCCACAGCCACGAGTAATAAATAGTGCAAAACACAGCAAAATAAAGGTTTGCAGAGGCTGAAAAGATTCTCATTAATTTAGCCATGCCCCTCACTGACTTCCATATGCCACTACTTTATGGTGACGGGTAGCTGAACTGACTCATTTTAACACCTGCATGAGTGTTTCTGATTGCAGAGAAAGAGACCTGGTTGAGATAATATTTGGACTCAGAAAGGAGAAGACTTGAAAATCTTTGGAAATTTTTAGCTTTGCTCAGACACGAGGTCAGGCTGCCTTTCTGTGCTGCAAAATGGGCAATGTACCTTTCTCATGAGTTTGGAGTCCCACAATGGAAAAGTCCTTAGCAGCTATAAAACAAGGGTTTGGTCCAGCTCCATCTCATTAAAAGCACTCAGAAGAATTCTGTTGCTTTGCTAGTCCAGTTCTCCATCCTTTCTCCTTGTGAGCCATGAGATGAGGGCAGTCCCACAAAGAAAGGAAGAGGCCATTCACCCAAACATCCATCAGTAACAATTTGATTAGAAGAAGATTTTTTCCCACCACAGCCCAAAAGGCAGCTTTTTCACAGACTGTCAGGGAGGAAATCTTCAGAATTAATTAAATTTGCCAGGACTTCTTTCATGTAGTTGTTTGGATTTTGAGTTCAGATGGGGCAGCAATGGACTGGGAAAAGACGCAAACTCTAATACAACACTTCTTTGCATATTCAATTTGGCAAACACAATGTTACCTGTTGTTTTTTAGCAGTTTCTAACATCTGGAGTTTATTTCCTTGCATGTGGGGCTCAGTGGAAAAGGTGACTATGTAAGCCAGGACATTGTATATGCTGATTATTTTAATTTTCTATTTGTCTGTAACATGTCCTGCGTCCCTCAAAGGCATTGTGAGGATGAGGAACATTTGAATGTATTTGGAGGCGCTGATTTCACTGAGGCAAGAAAGGCAAAGTAAGATAAATATCAGGTGTTTGTGATAAGGGATCTCAGACCGAAGAAAAATCTCCCGGAGGAGGCAAGTTGCTAACAAGACGTAAAATCAGAGCAAGCAGCCAGTGCCATGGAATTACAATGAGAAGACAAATGCATGTGCAATTCAATATAGCCTAGTGCATGCTCAGGGATGGGATGGGTGATTTTGTCTTCTCCCCTTGCTCAAGTATGTCTCTGAACACAGATATACAGACTCACACTGCACTCCAGGGGCATCAAAGTCTTTCTTTATTCCTTGGCTTCCACAGTGCTCCTCTTGATAGCATCTTCAAAGAGAAAGCTGGGAGCAGATCTAGGCATCTGTTCATTTCAGTTTGTTTTTGTAATTAAAGAGTGAAACAAACAAACAGAGAAGATGGTGAGAATTTTAGGAAATCAGTAGAAAACAGACCAGGGTTCTGCATCCTACCCATGCATCTTTCTCAGGTGCAAGACTTTGCAACTCCACTACCTTCAGCCTATCTTGGGGCCAGTTTTTCCTGTTTTTCTCTGACAGCGTGCTTGGCACAAAATGTAAAGAGACAAGACTCTCCCTCAGGAATCTGCAGGTTCAGTCAAACCCAGAAAAAATGCCATGAACGTGTGGTACTTTGGGTGCCACCAGAGCTCAGTGCAGGGTGAGGTAATCTGGTCATTCCCCAAAACAGATGATGTTCCAACATCTGGTTTCTGCTGGAGATGACCTAGAGGTAAAAGGGGACAGAAACTAGCATTGTTTCTCTTTGCCCAGTAGTTCTTTGGGACATTAAAGGTGGCCTGACCACAGGCTTCAGGATTTCAGTCCTGCAGTGTAATCTGGCACTGGGTTGGATCTCAGGAGCACTGCATGTTTGAGCACCAGCCATTCCAATGGACAATTCAACTCCTTGAGCTTGAGTGGCTACCTAAATAAAACAAATCGCCATTTGATTGGAAATATCCTTCTGAGCTCAAGGATATTAAAAACCAGCTTTTTCCTTCGCACCATTTCCACAGACTAAGTGAGAGGCAAGAAGAAACTATAGCAATCCCCAGACTCCAGGCCAACAAACCCAAGTTCCATCATGATGGCAAAGTCACTTCTCCAAGAACTTTCACACCTAGTTTTCTAAATTCTCAGTCCTAATCTCTGCTTTTTCTCAACGAATGTTCTGCTTCATGCTCACCTGGCTTGAATGAACCATGCAGAGTAATCACAACTAGGCTGTAGCATCCCATGAGGACTCTTGATCTTGAATGTTAGCTGGTGAAACACATCAGGAGTGCTGTATGCAGGAAATGCAGAGGGAGTTGGTGGCCAGGCAGGAGAAGGCTTTGGCACTCATCAGGCAGGCTCAGAGCTGCTGTGATGTTCTCTGGACCCGTTAGCACTGTCCCTGAAAAACATTTCCTTTTGGAGTTCAGCAGGAATTCTTCTGAGGATCCACTTTTCACTTTTGTCCGGAGTAGCTTCCTCCCCTTCTTTTTACACAGCCATCAACAGCTTGAAGCATCTCACAGGTGACAGAGCACCTTTGGTCCATCTTCCTGATCCCCATAAGCAGCAAAAAGGATTAGTGCAGGAAAAAAAGCCAGCCTCCAGAGGATGGAGCGTGCTTGGCAAAGCTGGACATCCAAACTCCCTCAGCAATTCCAGCCTTCCACACTAAGACACCCAGCCCAGGCACACTGCAGTTCTGAGAGCGCTGGGAGATGTGTTTGCAGATCCTTGTCTCCCAGTCCTTCCGCATTTGGCTCACTGGTAGCACGGATTTCAAACCCTCATAAATCAAGTCTTTCAGCATCATTCTCTGCTGATCCAAGCTGATTTTTTTAACGTCAAAGCCCTGCCCAGCCACTTTGAGATATTCCAGACATTTTTCAACCATTTATTTTTATTGAAACCAGCCAAGTCTCTGTATATATTGGGCCCCTTTTTTAATCTTTTTAATATACAAACGAGTTTAAAATAGCGTATAAGTCAGGAATGATTTGCAAATTAAACTGTCAAACCCTGGCAGGACTAGTGGCTGACACCCTTAGCTTGAAATCTCCCGGCTGCTGTTGCTGTGAGTGCAAATCTCTAGAAGATGCCACACAACCTGCTTCTGCTTTCTTAGAAAATTCAGCCATTCTTTGATTTCAGGGAAATCTTACAGCTCCTGAAAACACTACCGCATGTAACTCTCTAATGGGATCACCTGCCCAAGGCAAGGGATGTGATATTTTAGGAGTCCAGTGCTGGGGTTGTGGTTATGCAAAGGTCTTCTGGTCTTACAACTATTTATGTACAAGGAAAAGGAAGAGAAACTTGAAGTGTGGAGCATGTGTCTTCCCTAAAACATGCACCTGGAACCACGGGAAGACACTAATTATAAACCCTGGTATTTTCCTTGCAATTATTGGCAATCCCATATTGGCAGATGGGGATCTACCACTAAGGATGTGCAAATATGTAGGTTAAAATGTTCTTAGGTGAAAAGATTTTCAGCCCCGAGGAATGCTGACACACTTATCATTATACCTCTGTTTCTTTTCTTCCAGACTGCTGAAAGTCAGTGACCATGCCGACCTCCTCCACCCAACTGCCAGCCCTTGACTCTACCAGTTCCACCTCAACTGAACAACCTAAGTCCAACATCAACTTGTTCTCCAAGTTCATCCACTCAGACGAACAACTGGCCACAGATTTTTATAGCCTGTGGATTGGCCTGATGGTAGTCAATGCCATCATCTTCCTGGTGGGTGTTGTGCTGAACAGCTTGGCGCTGTATGTCTTCTGCTTCCGTACCAAGACAAAAACCACCTCTGTTATTTACACCATCAACTTGATCGTAACTGATCTCCTGGTGGGCTTTTCCTTGCCTGTCCGGATCATCATGTTCTACAGTGCAGGGGACTGCAAGAATTGTTCCTTGGTTCACATCTTTGGCTACTTTGTCAACATGTACTGCAGCATCCTCTTCTTGACATGCATCTGCGTTGACCGCTACCTCGCAATCGTCCAGGTGGAAGCCTCACGTAAATGGAGGAACCCCACTTGTGCCAAGGGGATCTGCATCTTCATTTGGATCTTTGCCACTGTGGTGACTTTCTCCATCCTGATCATGGCAATAAAGTTTGCCGAGTGCTGCCTCTCCAAGATTCTAGTCCTGATGGTCTGCGAGTACTTCTTTCCCCTCATCATAATCATCTTCTTCACCACCAGGATTATGTGTGCCCTGTCCAAGCCCAGCCTCATGCACCAGAGTCGGGAGAGGAGAATGAGGGCTGTGCAGCTCCTTATCACCGTCCTCATTATCTTCATGATCTGCTTCACTCCTTTCCATGTGCTACAGGTGGCAATCTCCATCAACCCAGACATTCCCCACAATGTCAGCCTCCTTGTCTACCACGTGACAGTGACTCTGAGTAGCCTCAATAGTTGCATGGACCCTATTGTCTATTGCTTTGTCACCAATAACTTCCAGTCAACCATGAAAAACATCTTCAGGAAAACCGAGCCAGAGCAAACTAATGCAGACATCCTGGGTATGAACAAGAACTCCAAGGGCTCCAATGCAATCATCGCCTTCTCAAACACAATAGGAAGCCCTCTGAGCTTGCCATCACCAAGCAGTGTCCAGATATAACCCACATCTGATGGGACACGCTGCAGTAAGCCAGTGCCATGATGCTGGAATACTGCTAGGATGCACAATACTATTGTTTTTGAACTCTTTGTGTTATAGGCTGAGGTTCAGACTGACAGTGGTGGAATTTATTCCTCAAGAACATTGTGGTCTGTTAGGAAATGGAACCTACAATGCTGTTAGTACCATACAAAAGAGAGTCTATTAATTACTGTTCCCAGCAGGGAAGTTTTCTTTGTATTTTAATACAGACATTTTGCTAGCAACAAACTCTTTACTGTGGTTTTCTTTTCATGTTTGTCATCATAATGCAACACTTCTAGGATGACTTAGAAAGCAGGATAGCTCTGGTTTGTAATGAAAGATTTTTGTGCCTTGGGCTTGTGCTTAAGAATCAAGGACAAGGGATATTTCCAGAGCTATCCACGACAAAGATTTTAGATGACAATGGAATGGGAAAGTATTCTAACCCACGTGTCACTAGTGACTATTCATTTGTTCCTGAAAAAGTCTGAACCTTCTCAGGGGAGAGATGAAGTCGAGCATCTCTTGGCTATGGGAAGACACTTACGGCTATAAGAAAACATCCATGCTGATGTATATATTTTCATACACATTGTCTGTGTTGGGGAGAGGTTAAGGATATGTTCCATCTGTATTTGGATCACTAAATTTCCTGAACTGCAGATGAGTATACAAAAATCTGTGAAAATGAACATGCATCCCAGCAAACTCTGCTGCTCTGCTCTGTTTCCCTGAGGAACGGCCAAGATGAAAACCAGAACCAGACTATGATACTATACTATTCTGGTTTGGTTTTTCTTCCTGTCATGTTGTAACATCAGGGCTTGCTGTTCTAATTCCCCCATCAGTCCATCCACTCAGTCACTCAAACATTGATACTTCCAAGCACAGAAAAATAATACGTCGCAGGCATCTAGGTTAAAATTCACCCCAGTACAAACTCACTAGGGTGTTTCAAAGAGCCATGTTTAAAGGCTCTTAAAGGTTTAAATAGACTAAGGATGCTGCAAAACTCTAGCCATAATGGTGGGGGAATGTTTTAGACGACATTATATCAATGAAACGATGCAAATGCAAAAAAAAAAAAATCTTAGGAAAAGTGCAAAACCTGTAGCATGAACAGCAATAACTCCTGTTGATGCTCCACATCTCACTCACATGTCCATGGCCACTCCAACTGGAAGGCTACCATGAATTCATCAAGTCTAGTGATCAGTTTTTCCTGGCACTCACTGGTATAACCAGCCAGAAGAGCAAGCATTGGTCCAAGCTAGAGCATCCTGGAGTACTCTGCTTCCCTGGGACCTGTGGTACAGCCATCTCCATGCCACAGGAACATAACATAAACAATGCCTCCAACTGCCTCTTGCAATGGAGTTTCCAAGAGTTTGCCTCTTGAGACACATATATGTTTTGCCTGACCTGTTTTCCTGACCAATTCAATGGGAATAAAATTTGAACTGTCAGTATCACTGCAATACAGGGAACTGGATGTTCCAGTACCTGTTCCAGACAGTGGAGTCTGTAATTGCCAGTAACTGCCACGGCCAGGCATGTGACCTCTTTCCCGAGCAATACAGCTGACTCAGTGCCCTTCTGCTGGGACCTCTATTCCTTTGTAGAGGATTTTCCTTCCAGGAGGTGATGATGAGGGCCACCAATACTGTGGCACTATCCCATGGGAGGTAAGATTGTTGTCCTGGTCATCATTTCCCTTCCCAGGGCCCAACTGTAATGTGGTTTCCTTCTGCCTCATCTATTTCCTTATTCATCTGCAAATCACTGATACAGGCACCTCACAGCCAACATCTGTCAAATGATGCACACATGGATCAGGCTCTGACTTCTCATCCAGGCTGGACACTTCACATTTCTGCCACCATTTTCCACCAACCCCTCCTTTGGAGAAAGTAATTTTGTGCCTCAGAGGTTGCACTTCCCTGCAAACTCCCGAAAACTCAAGCTCACCAACCCACCACAAATGCTCAGACCTTTTCAGTCCTCCCAAGCTGTTTGTAATGAAAATGTGTGTCACATATACAGAGCTGTTAACAGCACTCTTTTGCCAAGGCTACTCAGAGAAAGAGGGGGAAATGTGCAGGCCCTGTGCATAGCTTATTTTAGCTTCTTTGTTCCAACAACCCACAGATTCACACCTCCCATTCTCTTGCTATCAACAGTATTTCTGCCATATACAGAAATGTCTTAACATTTTTCTCAGTGCAGTTGTTCATTTGAGGTCAGTATAAAATCTCTAAGATTATTTGCTTAGATTTTTTAAAGTTCCTAAACAGCATCTTAGTCAAAGCTCTGTCTGTCTGCTGTAAACTTCTCTCGTGGTAGTCTGAATTCCCCTTACTGTCAGTGTATTATTCACTCCCTATAAAAGCCTCCTGCAACTGGATAATTCTCTTTATTTTTAATGCCTGTTGCCTTATCCAGAGCTTTCAGTGGTCCTTCTTCATTTTATACCAGCTCCAAAACAGAGTCTGGTCCCTTATCAAGGACACAGTCCCCAAAAATTGGAAAGAGGTCAAATTTTTCACAAACTAACCTACTTTTTTGTGACTTTTTGAGCTCACTATTTAATCCATACTGTTTACATATCTTGCTTTTCCTCAGGTTCCAGTACTTGCTAAACTTCTGTCCTATTTTAAATCATCCATTTGTGCTCAGGGCACAAAGTTGAAAACCAGAACCAAAAACTCAGCTATCATCAGAAATAGCTCCCCAAACTGCACGGTTTTGGGGGGCACCTCCCACCAGCCAGTTCCCATTGCTGCTGAAGCATCCCTCAGTTCTCTGTGTTTCTGGAGACTGGGGCAAGGTCTCTCACCCCTCGATCTGCACCATCCCTCTGCTCAGAGTATCTCCTTGGGTTGCCTCTTAGTGATCACCAACAGGAATTGGAATTGTCCTGCTCCTACCCCAACCTGCCCTTTCTCTGATGAGAACAGCCACATATGACAAAATATAGCAGCTTCCAAGGGCAATGTGAGTGATTCCATGCATCATTAAATACATGCAGATACTGCAAAGGTAAAGCACACACAAGTCAGCTTTTGCAGGGCAGTCTTTCATGCAGAGTATTTAAATGCCAAATTCCCAATGATTTCAAATTAAATCCAGTACTCAGCAGTCCTTGAGGATCTGGATCATTCCCCAGAGGCTGAAATAGTAATCAGGATGGATGGGCATTGCATGCCGTACTACCACCACTGAATCTGTGGTAGACAGAATGCATTCCCTAAAGAGCTTAACAGCAATAAAGAGCTCTGTAAAAAGCCCCGACCTTTCAGGGAATTACAGCATTCATTCCTCTTTGATGTGCTGTGCTTCTCTTGTGCATCTAAAATCCTATAAAGTGAATTAGAAATATCCTCTTCTACCAGCTGCCCAGAGGCCAGCAGAGAAAGACGGTGTAAAATCTCTCATGTATTTCTTGGGATCTTGGTCATGGCTGGGACACAAAATCTCTGCTAACCCTAAGCCTGAGTCACAACACACAGATACTTGCAGTCTGTTGACATGCCAGGGGATGAGTATCCAGAAACAGCTGAATTTCTTTCTCTTCCTGCTGTGTCTCACCTGCACTGCATCCAGCACAGCCCATGATTCAAAGCACTTCTGTCTTTGCAAGGTTTTCCTGTTACAGCCCAGAAAACTGTAGCAAGGCAAAGCTGCAGAATAGCCAGCCCTCAGTCACACTGCAAATATATCAGGGCCCAGCAAAGCTGAAGATCTTCAATTCTGCACCAGCAAATGAGCCCCTGGCTCCAATGTGGGGTTATCTGCCAGCCTAGCTTCCTCCTGGGCTCTGAGCAAGCTCTGCCCTCCCTCCACAACCACCTGCCAAGAGGAAACAGCACAGCCATGTGCAAGGGCAATTTCTTCCTTCCTTGTCCCTCTGGGGTTTGGTGTCTCTAAGATGTGTGCACAAGAGTCACATTAGTCAGGCTAATCAGCATCAAGAAGCACTGCTAGCAGGTGTGGGCTCTGTGAGCAGAAAGGTTGAGGGAAGTGGAATTGCCACGTTAGGGATATGAGCACAGGTCACTCTGCCTCTTCTGTACCTGTCTTCCAAGTGTAAGGGCAGGAGTTGCTCTGTGCAAGGATTTGGGAGGGGACAGGTCTGATCTCCACAGCTACTCTGGAACAGAAGAAGATGAGGAAGACATTGCAGAGGAACCTAAGCCACAAAGTAATAAAGGAGGAAGGGAAGGACAGGGACTCAACAGGTTAAACAACAAGCTGAGTTCCATGAAGGGCAGGGCTAGTAAGAACAAGGATGAGGAAGGTAGGATGGGGGGAAACAGACAGAGAACACAGGGACATGATATCCAGCACAGGATGACACAGGAAAACAAGTGAGGGCTGGCTTGCTTTTCCTCTTCTGGACACAATTAGACCCAAAACAGGAGCTCTGGGGACGATGCCGGTGCTTGGATCAGAGGTGGAAGACTCCCATTTTAGGAAGAAAAAGCTTAAAAGCAGAGCACTTTACCACCTTTCCATGGTGAGGCCCAGGAAAGGGATGAGGATGATCTCCCCACATTCGTCTGAGCTTTTTTTTTTTTTTTTTTGGTGGTCTTGCAGTAGAAGACAGGAAGGCCTCCTCTGTGTTGGGAAAGAGGAAGAGTGTCTTTATCCCTACACCCTTGGGAAGAGGGTGCTGGGGATGCAGGAGGGGATCTGGTGTGGTGTGGGTGCTCAGGGACTCATATCAGCATCCATTGTAAATGCTGGCTACATGACGAGCAGGATTGTCATGGGAAGTGCTGGGCGATGCTTATGACAGATGGTGCCACCTGAAATGTCACATCACAGCACATGTCCCATGCTCTGCATGGCATCCCAGGCAGGGCAGACTGGGATTGCAGCACGTCCCCAAGCACAAGAAATGATTGATCACTTCACCCCAGTATTTCAGTGCTTTGTGGTAGGCCCTGTTCGGCTACTGGGACCTAATAGGCATGCAAGGGAGAATATCCACTGCAACCATAGAATCATAGGATCATTTGGCTGGAAATTACCTACAAGACCATCAAGTTCAACCCTTCTCCCAGCAATGTCAAGGCCACCACTATGTCCCTAAGTGTCACATCTACACATCTTTTAAATACCTCATGGGATGATGACTCATACACTTCCCATCCTTCTGATTCCTTCTTCTTCAAATGCGTCAAAAAGCACCCAAACTTCCCTGGCAGAGATAGGAGTTTCTCTAAGTGTTCTAACAAGCAACCAGTGCTGGCAGGATATCAAGGTCTTAGTTCATGAAACTGTCCTTCTTCATGATTCTTTGCTATAGTGTCAGAGATCAGATTAATTTAGGTATGGAGGTACGGGTCTGAGTTCTAACACAAGTGACTTTGCTTTTCCTTCACAGCTGTACGCAGAACTAACAGCCCAACTCAGGACTGAGGTTCTTCTTTCCAGTTGCTCTGCAACAAGGAAGAGCCTGTCAGATGAAATAAAGCCGAGTTTACGTGGAGGAGAATGTTCACCTCACAGCAATCCCAGGGAAAGCTCACAGAGAGGAGCTTCTGCCATCACAATGAGAAGGTAGTAGAATAATGGAATCATAAAATATCCTGAGTTGGAAGTGACCCACAAGGATCATCGAGTCAACTCCTGGCCCTGCACAGGACCATCCCCAAGAGCCACACACCATGTGCCAAGAACTCTGATCCAAACATATCTCCTCCGAGCAGATCACCTGTGCTCTTCTCAGTAAGAAAAGCCAAAGAGCAAGGACTAGTCTGAGCTCCAGTCCCAAAAGAAGCATTCTTGAAGGTCTTGCAGGAGAGCCTTTGGCTTCTCTTTGATCCCTCAGTAGACCTTAATAAGACTTTCCTGACATGTCCTTAAAGCAACCAAACAAATTTTCCTCTATGTGGTTCAAGTACCCAGGAGCAAAACAGCAGCAAAGGTTTTTGTTCAGAGCAGTTTTACTTCCATCTCCTCCAAAAGATGACTCTAAAACAGGCCTACAAGAGCTTGTTTGTCTCTACAGATGGAGAAATGTGGAAATTGCTGCAGATTAGTTAAACAGATTCCCCCAAGGGACTTGCCATGGGGAAGTCCATACGGGAGTAGGGCATGGCATTAAAGCCTTGGGCCAGAGCCCAGCCGTTGGCTCATCCGTCCTTTGATCCCACAGTCAGCATCTCTCCAGAGAAGGATCCTTATAAATTCATTCCTGAAGTTCATTAGACAGCAGCCCAGACCAAGCCCAGTACCAACCCCTATGTTTTGGATAGCTTGGAGACTGCCCAAATCCTGTCTTCCCAGGGAAGGCCTCTCTTGATTGATTGTATTTAGAGTTGGAAATGCCGCCGTGCCCGTATCACTTGGAAAACACGGTGAGCTCAAGACGCCGGTTGCGACGGACTTCTCTGCACAGCTGCCCATTTGCAGAGCATGTGGTAGGAATCTGTTGATAGGTTCTTGACAGAAATTATGGCTTGTTTATCTGGTAGCTTTACTTTGTGCCTTCAACCCAACCCGGAAACCCTTCCTCTTCTAACCTCTTGGCCTGCTATTATACACAGAATTGTCTACACGATAATTTTGGTAACCATGATTCATCTTACGACAAACACTGTATGAAGCAAACAGATTTGTAGTGTCACAATTAAAGCAAACGATTGGATGGTTTATCCATACAATCCTAACAGTTCTGCCACTGCTAGCGCTGTACCTGGCCTGCAGAGCTTTCAGTAAGTCACTGCAGGGTGTATTAACCCATGAGTATCAAAACAGGCACAACCCTGCTGTTTCTCAAGGCTGGAAGGAACTGGAAGCCAGCACGACTTCTTTCTAAGGTTACTGCTTGCCTAATGGAGGTGAGAAAACCTCTCCCAGTCATCCCAGCATCAGCCCATTTAAACTGGAGCCCCTTTGTCAGAAAGCCTGCAGTTCTGCTTTAATTTCTCTGAAGTTTACAGAAGATACAACTCCTTCTTTGTCTTTGCAGTGCTACGTTCCAAAGCCACAGATATTTGCTCTTTGTCTAACAGATAACTACGCCCTGAAATGCCAAACCTTTTTTTTCCCAGCAAAGGTATTTGTAAACAACCCTCTATTCCTACATTCCAAATAAAATTAAATTACTCGGTCTCTTCCTATGAAGCATGTTTCCAGGGCCAGGCTTTCTGGTGGTTATTAGCTGAGCTTCTTCAGATGTTTCAGCTGCCTTTTCCATGTCAAGGCATCAGAAGAAAGATGGGGATGGGGAACAGAGGGGAGTTAGTCCACCAGTTGATTTAAAGTAGGTTAAATCCCTTCTTTACACTGGGGCAGAAGCAGGGTGAAACAAATGGACTGAGGGACACAGTTGATGTTCCAGGACACAGGACCATGGTGCTTCCATACCCACCACCCAGAGATCCAGATCTGCCAGCACCAATGAGCATCCTTAACATTTTTGGCTTCCTTTCAGCCACCTCACTATCTGTCTAGATCTGCCCAGCAAAGCCCACATACTCTGCATTTGGGAGCCGTGTGTGAAGCCCTCCCAAGCCCACAAGGATTGGAGAAGTGCATGGGAGGGTGTTCTCTGTATGTTGTCTCTGCAGCTGCCATGTCTAATACCAACAGCAGCAGCTGCCAGTACAAGGGATGTGGATGTGCCATTTGTAACTTAACTTTCCTGCACAACAGCGCAGCTGTTTGTCCTGCAAGATGCTGGGAGGCAAGAAAAATCAATTGATTCTGCCATGAGTATCCTGGAGGGTTATTTGTCAGCAATGCTGAGCGAGGGAGCAGCAGAATCCCAAGGGAGGGATGCACAGAGAAGGGCAGGACACCTGCACAGGACATAGGTGTGCAGGTAAGGGTGGCAAATGTGGAGTGCGTGTTTGCAGTAGTAACTATGTGATGGAAAAACAGGGCAAAGATCTGGCAGAGGCAGCGGCAGGGAAGAGGTGGGGAAGTCTCTTCCACTGTGGCAGGCAGCAGAGGCCTGTGGGTTGTTTAATACACCCTCAAATTCCTGCTATGTGATGCAAATAAGACATCACCCAGATCCTAATCCAGCTCCCAGTAGCAGCCAGGGAAGATTTCAGAGGAGTGTCTGGTGTCTGTTCTGGGCTGTTCCTGAAAGTCATTCTGGACTGTTCCTGTTCCTGAAGTCATTCTCACTTGCCATTCCAGTGGCGTGGTGCAGTTGGGTGCCTTGCAAGATCTCCTGCCTGCGGACTCCAGCACCTGGCTGAATGCCTGAGGACACAGGCACCTAAAAAGCAGGAAAACAAATCTGCCATAAATCCAAAAGGGACAAGTTTGTGCAACAATGTGTTTGTGTGTGCATGTGGTGAGAGAAAGAAATGATTCAATGTGACTGGGGAGAGGACTCACAGACCCTCACCATGAAGGCACAAACCCAGAAGAGACTAGGGAGATGAGAGGCAGGACACAGCTACAGTGAGGAGGTGTGGGATGAAAGCGAGAAGGAAATTAAAGCACAGTCTCTGCATTCAGGTTCCAGTGAAAGATGTCAGGGGTTTATCTACACCACATTCAAGGGTGTCCTTAAGGGGTCTGGGGAGTTTCCCCCTTGCCAGGAGTGTTTGTGGTGGGAGAGCAGACAGCAGCACGGGCACCAGCAGGTGACATGAGCAGATGAAAACCACAAGACAACTTTTGTGGGGGTGGCAGCTTTTTAATGCAACTTCAGTGGAGAAGGAGAGCCCTTCACTGTCTTTCCAGTTCCCTGAAGGACAAAATTTCTTTCCCGTACATGGCAAGGTACAATTTTTTCCCTGCCATCAGCAAAAATCTTTCACAGATTAAATATGTTCTAATAGCTCTCCAGGGGAGCCTCTTTGTCCAGCTCACAGTGCATAAAATCACAGGAAACAGCCTGCCTGAGGGCCTTCCTCAGCAACTGGAGAAAGATAAAGCTGCTGGGACACAGGCATAAATATCCCATCGGTTTTAGACTCGGGCTTCATCCTGTGAAGTCTCATCCCTTTTGCCTGCAGCAGGACCAGAGGATGCTCAGCACCAGGCAGAATTGGTGTTACATCTGTCCTGGGCACTGCATCAGAGCAGATGTCGCATTTCCAGGTCCTTTCATCTTTCCATGCTTTCACAGCCCTTCCCAGCTGGAACCTATAGAACATATTGATTTTGATTAACATGTACAGTTAATTTTTCCTGAGCAGGATTTTGTTCCAGGTGTCACTTTTAAAACCCCCAAATACCTGTATGGGAAAGGGCACAGGACTATGGCAGGCACACAGTGGGATAAAGGGCTCCAGGTGGGCAGGCAAATCACGGCCAAGTGCTGGATTTTATTTTTGAACTTCATTTCCCGTCCTCCCATTGTCCAATTCCTCACAAGCTTTGCTCTCCACTTATACCTGTGTTACAGTCATCTCCCCCTCTCCTCTCACCCATCCTCACTCAAACCACTGCATCCAGTGAACTGGAACCCAGCTTTTCCTGCACAGAGGTGGGATCTTAAAACTGGACAACTCCAAGGCTGCTCTGCACCAGTAAGTTCAATGTCATTTCAGCTGCCAGCAGCCCTGTACCCAGCAACTTGCCAGGAATCCCCAGCTTTGACTTCCCTCCCACAGCAGCATCTGCCATGCCAACATCCACAGGGAGACCATCACAGGAGTTGTTCCCCAGCATCCCCTTCCCAGGCTTTCTGAAGCAGCTCAGAGCAGCTCCACACCAATTTTGCTGTGTTTAAGTAACTTTCCCAGGACCACTTAGGACACATTGCTCAGTCCAGGTGGCTGGTATCCCTGTGCTGAAGGAATCTTTCCTTTTTCCCGCATCTCTTCCATTCCCACGGGAACAGGATGCTCCAATGACAAGACACTGCATTGTATTCTTCACTCATAAGAACAGTACTGGTTACAATTTGTGTTTGGGGAAATTCTGTAAACACATACAGCAGGTTGAAGCTTTCTTTTTATTTATTTTAATTAAATACTTGTGGATGACGAATGACCAAACTTCTCAAAAAACCAGCAGTAAATCTGAAGATTTAAACAAGGTCAAGGAATCGTAATCCTTTTCCTTGGAAACCCTCTTTTAGATATATAAACTCATACGGGATGGGAAAAGGGAAGTTTGCTGAATTTCCCCAAGAGACTTCAGTGACCCACCATTACCTCTGCATTACACGGATGCAAGGCAGGGAGGATCTGCTTGCACCGTCCTTTTCTGCAGCTTTTTTGCATATTCTGCAGCAGAATGATTTCAGCAAATAGTAAAGTCCATGGTCTGATGCCGCCAGCCAAGCAGTGACCAAACCAACCACTGCCCTCTGCTGAACACAGCCCGGAATCCCCACGGAGCTTCCAGTGGTCAAGAAAATTATGGTTGAAATCCTGTTTTGCTGGGAGGATGGGAAAAAAATCAAATTACTCCCTTAGATCATGAATGTTCCCTTCAGGTCAGCTGCCAAAATCCTATATTTCATGGCTTCCATGTTGCCCTGTTGCATCTTTACTGCATATTTAAGTATCTCCTTCAACCTCAGAATATTAATCACTCTGTTAACTAACACAGTTTGGGTTCAGTTTCCCTCACTACAAGAGCTCAAGGAGCCCTTGGTGTTTCCTTCTGCACACCTTGGTGTGCTGGACCCCACAGAAATCCCTGTTGGGGTCTCCTGTCCCTGAGCTCCAGCTCCCTGCTGGCAACAGACAGCATTGTTTGTTCATGGCCCTTGGCAGTAAGCCCTGGGGAGACTGTACCCCACATTCTGTGCTCAGTTTTGGGCCCCTCAAGACATGAAAGACATTGAGGTGCTGGAGCAAGTCCAAAGAAGGACAACGGAGCTGAGGAAGGTACTGGAGCACAAGTCTTGTAAGGAGTGGCTGAGGGAGCTGGGCGGGCTCAGCCTGGAGAAAAGGAGGTTCAGAGGGGACCATATTGCTCTCTACAACTCCCTGACAGAAGGTTGTAGCCAGGTCCAGGTCAATATCTTCTTCCAAGTAACAAGAGACTGAACAAGAAGAAATGGGCTCAAGTTGTGCCAGCGTAGGTTTAGGTTGGATATTAGGAAAAATGCTTTCATAAAAAGGATGGTCAAGCATTGGAACAGACTGCCTAGGAAGGTGATGGAGTCACAATCCTTGGAGGCATTTAAAAGACACGTAGATGTGACATTTAGGGACATGGTTTAGTGGTGGACTTGACAGTGCTGGGTTAACAGTTGGACTTAATGATCTTAAATGTCACTTTCCATCTAAAAGATTCTATGATTCTATAATTTTTAGTCCCCCTCAGAGCTTGTTGTACACCTGTCCCCAAATCCCCTAGGTTCAGTCACCACTATCCCCAGGGCAGTCCCTGCGTCAGGACCTCTGGCATGGCTGGAAACCGTCCCCAGAGCTACATTTAGCTGAGGGCAAAGGGTGGGGAGGCCCTGGCACAGACTGCCCAGAGAAGCTGTGGCTGCCCCATCAGTGGAAGTGTTCCAGGCCAGGCTGGACAGAGCTTGGAGCAACGTGGTGCTGGGCAATGCATTTTTTGGGCACAGCAGTGGGAGGGGATTGATGCTCAGCCTTATCAGGGAGGGGGCCAGCTGCAGGGCATGTCCCCCCTGGGGCTCCTCAGCACCCTGACACGGGTCCCGCACACGGGCTCCTCGTTCTCGGCCGCCCCTGCCCCAGCCGGAGCTCGGCGCTGGCTCCCGGCTGCAGCCGAGGGGAGCGGAGCGGGACGGGCACCGCGGCGGCCGCGAGATGGCGCTGAGGGAGAGGCCGAGGCGGGAGCGCCGCGGGCCCTCAGGGACGGGACCGCGGCCCCTCGAGGGCGGGCTCAGACCTCGTTCCCCAGAGACAGGATCTCCTCTATCCTGGGGCTCCGACCTCGTCCCCTCAGTAACAGGACCCCCAATCCCTTGATCCGGGGCTCAGCGTCCCCTCAGTGACCAGAACCCCAGTCCCTCAGTGATGGGGCTCAGACCTCGTCCCCTCAGTGATCAGACACCAGCCCCCTTAGTGGCAGGAATCCCCCTCTCTGCAGTGGGGGCTCAGACTACGTCCTCTGAGGCAGAGCCCTCACTCTGGCCCTTGGTTGGGGGGGCTCAGATCGTGTTCCCTCAGAGGCAGGATCCCTCTGCTCTTCAACGGGGTTCAGACACACATGAGGCAGGACCTCTGTGCTGGGGCTCAGACCTTGACCTCTCAAAGCCAGAACCTGCAGACCCTCGGTAGAGTCCTCAGTGTCCCCTAAGAGGCAGGAGCCCCCTGCCCTATGGTGGAGCTCAGACCACGTCCCCTCAGGGGCAGGACCCCTACTCCATCCCTTGGTGGAGTGCTCAGACCTCTTGCCCCCAGAGGCAGGACCCCTACTCTGCCCCTTCGATGACCAGACCCAGGGTGTTGGAGCTCTCCGGACACTCCTTCAGTTACCTGCGGTCAGGAGCAGGACCCAGGCCAGGTATTGATGGCTGTGGCCAAGGCAAAAACCACTGGGACCATGGTCGTAGCAAGAAGCCCAGGCTCAGCAACAGAGGAAGCCCAAAGATGCTCTGGGCAACCCTGCTTCCCTCAGCCTGTGATACAGGAAAAGGGACACACTCCTCTCTTTGCCCACCCCCACACATGACATAGCTGAGCTGTGGCCCTATTGCTTAGCTGCTCTGAGCCTTGAACAGTCGAAGTGCTCCCAAAACCAGCACCAGCCAGGCACAGGACATGGTCAGGGCTGGGAATTGTCTTTGGGCATGGTCACAGCTGGGAGTTGGCTTTGGGTGATGCTGTGCAGGAGTAGCTCCTCTAGCCAGGCACTGGAAGGGGTGTCAGCCTTCTACAGACCCTTCTCCTGTATGGGTGGCACTGGCAACTTTACAAGAAAGGTTCCCCTGTTCTTGCCTTGGCAAACGCTTGCATAAATGCCCCTGGGATAACCTCTCCCAGTACAACTCCTTCCTCTGTACTTGCTGAAGCCCTGGTTTGGTCCAAATGACCCCTTTCAGCCTGTAGCCACATGAGGAGGTCACTATCTGTGTCTTGAGTTGTTTGCTGAGCCATGTTCAGTGTCCCAGAAACACCTGGCTAGAGCTGCTGTCATGGTCTGGAACGCATCCACTCCAGGAACATCTGGTCCAAGCCCAGGCCTCCAAGAGAACTGTGGTTATGGGTGCACTGCTGGATCCATGACTGGGAAATGCTCTGGGTCAGTCACATCACCGGAGCATGTATGGGAATGTTTTCAGCTCCAATACAAACCTGCACAGTTACACACTGCACTAGACTGACAGTTTCCTGTCTGAAACTGTTCCAGTTGTCATCTTCTTGAGTCGCTAGTAAATCAGAGGGGGAAAAAATGCTATGACTTATCCCTTCCATTCTCAAACACAAAGTGCTCCTGGTTAGGCAATGCCCGCATCAGGAATTTCCTTTGGGTTACCAAGTCACTACGGAAGGAAAAGGTTCTGATGGAAATAAGTCACCTCACACCAGTCCTGGGAACCACTTACCTTGGAGCACAGAACTCCAAAACAGATCACCATGGTTACCTTATGCATTGTCCCCAGGCAGTCACTGCATGTCTGGAAAAGCCCCCAAAAAGCTCTGTTCGGGGTCTTGCTCAACTACAGCCCTTCATGGGCATCCCCAGGAGTTCACAGTCAAGAAAAGACTTGAAATGTAAAGGACTTAAAAGCCTCCAAGTACAATGTGCCGTAGCAAAAAGGCAAGAGACAGCAAGTATGTTGCCAAGGTCATGGATCCATGTCAAATGATGTCACCCACCCTCTGCATTACACAGAAGGAAGGACCCAGCCCAGTTCCTCTCTGACGTTAGGTCTGACTCTAGGACAATTTTTGGGTGTGAGAATGAGCTGGGCACTTGAAACATTTCTTTCTTCTTCTAAAAGCACAAGTGGAGTGCTTAACCTTGCCTCAAGCTAACTTTGACTTGGGTCAGTCCAATGCTAACGGAGAAAGGAGAGAAAAAAATCCCAGGAACAAACTGAACCTGAAACTAAGTTCTGCATTCCTCTTGGCAGAAACCCTGAAACATAGGAATAATTAAACACAGTCAAAATGGCAAGTAACAAACTGAGAACAGCAATGATCATCTTCCAATGCCTTCCTTAGAACATTGACAGATTCCACACCCTCACTCTGGCAGTCCCTGTGCAGTCCTTTCCTCAGTTTTACCTCTTGCACACTGAAAGAGGCTTGATGTCTTTCTTTGGGAAGGTTTCCTAAAATGTCTCAGAGGCTTAGAAACATGCTCCTTCCCAAGCTGAAGATGTCCATGTCCAATTTATTCCCACTTGATCCTCCACTGGTACTACCTTTTAATATAAATATCTCTTTTACCACAATATATTTAATATAAATACTTCTTTTTCATCCAGACTTCTTTTGCTTTGCTTACAAACAGCATCTTTCAGCTTTGGTTGACTAAGTGATTCATATGCTTGTAACAAAAAATACATCTCACTTTCCCTGATCCAAGCATAGTCTGAATTTCCTGAGACTGTCCTGCACTCTGTGGACCTGATTGTAACCTGTAAGGAGTGCTTAATTCCTCCTTGGTTTTCCTTAGGAACAGAAAATTCCATGGTTCAAAATGCAGCAAGACAATATTTCTCTTATCCCACTTCTGTCCCTCATTGCACATATCTCTCTCTGTGACACACAGCCTACTGCAAAGCCACGAGGCATCCATATGCTGGGAACATTTTTTGACGTTCCTTTCCTAATCCATTTGAACCCTAACAATTTGACAGGTCAGGCAGACCTAACAGGTTTTGCTCCCAGCTGGCAGAGCAGAACAGAACAGAAAAGCTCATCCCCCTTTAAGCAGGACCCAAAGGACCAGGAGGCCACATCAGCTTTCAGCCCTGTGAAATGAATAATTTGGTGGGGTGCTCAGGGAGACAATCACCAGTAATCCCAGAGCCTTTCCCTCTAATTCATGTTCACGAGGACAGGGCATGTAACCTGCCTGTGACTCATCTCGTTCTCAGGCAAAGTGCCACAAAGGAAGAACACTCAAACGGCCCAGGACAACTCTCCGCTGCTTTGCTCCAAGTAAAACAGGAGAAGGAGAGGCAGCTGCAGAGTTGTTTCCAAACAGATCCACAGTGAAATGGTGACACAGCAATTCACACAAGCCCAAAACAGAGCACAGTTCTGACATAAGCAGCCTCTTTTACAACCCAGCCTAAGGAGGGGGGCAGCTCACCTGGCTGGGGATTTGATCTGTTTCTGAGTGACAAGTCAATGCAGAAAAACGTGGTGATGCATCAGTCAGAAAGAGTTGTGCGCAGCAGCCAGGCAACTCCAAAACTTGCGCTTTCCCCTCTTTTCTGCAGAATAGTGTCCCGTAGGTGAACATAGGCTGTTATTTCAGAGGCAGAGGAGTCCCCAGCCTTGCAGATGAAATATAGACTCCATGGAGGAAGTGCAGTGAGTGGCTATATCTGGCTGAACATCCATGTGGAGAAATAGTATCATGACCATCTTGGCTCTGTTGTCCATCAGGGCTCTGGGGTTCCCTATACCCTCTACCCTAAAACATTAACCTACCCTGGTAGATATTATGGCTTTCTCGGTATACTGACATCTTGCTTAGACCACATTAAGTTTCTATGTCGGCACTGTGAGAACTAAAGTAACTTTATTTCTAAGCAGTTTCATTCACTTTGTCCTGGTTTAATGCATGCACTTTCAATTCACCCCTTGGGTAGTCAATTTAAAATGCAAAGATGTCTCTGCAGAGATGAGCTCCCACCTAACTGCTCTGTGCTACTGCCTTGGCACACATCACAGGCTTATTTCTCTGTGCTTTAGTTTAGCCTGGTTCTGGAAGTGGAAGCTCTGGAAACTCCAGCAGGAAGGACTAACCTGGCTAGTATGGTGCTATCTACATTCTAGCTGAGACAATTTCAACATAAACATTGACTGTATTTATTTTCCCCCGCATTTGCTCACACAGGACCCACACAGGACCCCTAATCCTCTTCCCACTCACATCCATCTAGTGAGCTGAGCCCAACCCTTTAGATCTGAGTTGATACCAAAGCTGTAGTGTGGAAGGGCAGAGAGACATGGGGAGCAGGGCAAATACAGCTACAGCCATTCAGGGAGAGCAGCTGGCATAAGCCAGCAGGAGCAGAATGGATGGGGCAGGGGTGTTGGGTAGAGAAGGTGTCCTTCTGAGACTATGGGGTTGCTGGCAAGTCTGAGGCCATGGTAGTTGAAGGGAAGAGGAGAGGGCTAACAGCCCAGAGAGCAATAGATAGGGTGCTCTGGTCAGACTCATTCAAAACTCTGAGTCCATCCTTTGTATGTACAGAAATGTGGTGGGAGGGGTTCCTCCTTCCCTCCCTGGGGAGACAACACCCAAGTCAACCTCATCAGGAGAGGGTGGCCCCAGCCAAAGACAAGGAGGGAAAAAAGGCATTAGTGACTTCCATGAAGAGGCCCTGCTGCATCCCAAATAATCTTCCTTGCGGAGAGTACAGGAGCCAGCAAAGCTTAGAATCACAGAATCATAGAATATCCTGACTTGGCTTCATGTCATTCTCTTGGGTCCTGTCACTGTCACCAGAAGAAAGAGACTGGTGCTGTCCCTCTGCTTCCCCTTGTGAGGAAGCTGTAGTTTGTGATGAGGACTCTCCTCAGTCTCCTCTTCTCCAAGCTGAATAAGCCAACTGACCTCAGCCACTCCCATATGACTTCCCCTCCAGATCCTTCACCATCCTCTGGATGCTCTCTAACAGCTTAATATCCTTCTTGAATTGCAGTGCCCAAAAGTGCACATAATATTCAAGGTGAAGCCGCTCCAGTGCAGAGCAGAGCAGGACAATCCCCTCCCTTGCCCGGCTGGTGATGCTGTACCTGATGGCCCCAGGACAGGGTTGGCCCTCCTGGCTGCCAGGCCACTGCTGACTCACATTCAACTTTCCATCGACCAGGACACGCAGGTCCCGTTCTGCAGCACTGGTGCCAGGCTGTCCATACATCCAGGATTCTCCCATCCCATGTGCAGAACCCATCACTTGCCATTGTTGAACTTCATATGGTTGATGTTTGTCCAGCCCTCTGTTTCATCAAACTCTCTCTGCCTTCAAGGGAATTAACAGCTCCTCCCAATTTAGTTACCAGGGTCATTCCTCTTGCTCTTCTTGAAAACTGGGACAACATTTGCCAGCTTCCAGCCTGTGTTGCATGTAGATCCTACCAAGACAGAGAACATGATGGATGTCTTCAGGAGGGCTATTAAGCATGCGAAGGGAAGCTCACAGTGAGATTAAATGAGGTACTGCATTTTTAAGTGTAAATTATGCCTCTGCTTTTACATCCTATTTCCCACAGATTGAAAACTGCATTCTCAGGAATGCCCAAGCTGATCCGTATCTCTATAAAAGCTTAGTCTTCATTAAACCAAGGAAATGCATCATTTGAAGGAAGCCTTTGTGCACTCCAGACACAAACTTCTCCAAAATCCCCCCCCCAGCCGAGACAAACTGCTCTGAGACTTCACCCTTCTGCTGCAGTACAGGCAGCCACAGTGTTTCAGCTGACATTCTCGTTCTGGGAGAAGGTTCAAGTCTGCCCAAGGTTATAACCAATAAGTGAAATTAGCAGTGGCTTCATCTCAGTTAACCTCAAATTGCCTCTGTCTACAAAGACATGCCTTGAAGCAATTGAACTCAAGCTTTCCCTTGGCACTGGATCAAGCACCATGGATTTGCATTTGAGTTTTACTTCACATAACATTTATGTAGACAACAGGCATATATGAGGACTTACCATCAGCTTCCCTTCCTTCTTCCTATTTCCACAGCAAATTGGCAAGGAGTGTTTCTGACAGGCTTTTAAAGCCCAAATGGTCAAAATAAATAGGTATGGTATTTATAGACTACTAAGGCTATAGGAATAAAACTAAGAGCCTGCTACTGAGCTGTAAAACTCTGATGCAGCCTACATTAAATCATGACCTTTAGAGGTCCCTTCTGACCCAAACTATTCTATGATTCTGTGCAAGCCCCTCCACACACAGCACAAGACTTTACTGTCCATAGAGATTGCATTCACATGTGACACATGGTCACTACAGGTGAAGAGTTAGAATGCTTGCAAATTGCTCCCTTCACCCTCATCATTCCCAGCACTCTATGGCACAGAAGTCACTGGGGCTGTCTTCAGAGATTTAGTTTCACCCACTGAGTCCCACTGCCTTCCCATTGGGAGACACAGGCAATTGGAAAAGTCAGTGGTGCTCTGGAGAGCCTGGGAGTTTGGTTCATTGCAACCAGGTGCAGGAGCTGGTGATGCAGTTTGTTTATAGCAACGTCAACATCTCTTCATTCTTGCGAAATAAAGCTATGGGTGTATCATGGCCACATGTCCATGGCAGTGCCCTAAAACTGGCAGCAATACCTTGCTGAGATGTGCAGATGTAAGAAAACACACAGAGAAAATGACTTAATGCAGACAAGGACAGAGTCATGCCCTGTGCCTTCCCAGATCTCCAGGATGTTGTTCAGCACAACACCCTGTGCTTCACCACAGCAATCATCAGTGATGTGCTACAAAACGTCAGCAAGTGACAAGGCTCCTTGGGATCTGGCTAAAGGAATGCAGACACAGGCCAAAAGTGGAAGGTGGCCTACATGGAGAGCAAGTTCTGCTGAGAGATACCAGCCTTCATTCTCCTCTTTTGGGGATAACACCCACTCAGCAAATTTGAGCAGCCCATAAAAGTAATACAAACTGAATGATGGCTGGAGGAGGTGGCAGAAATCTGTCTCAGAGGAGAGCACAGGCTGAGCTACAGCAGATGTCTGCTTAGACACTAGTCAGACAAAATCCTCTTTTGTCTCTTTCCTTACAAAACCACAGTCAGATAAACATCAAGATCTTTTGATGTTCCTGAAATATTGTGGCGTCTTGGCAAAAGACACAGTGAGATGCCTGGGATTTGTTTACCTGGTCCATGCATGTGGTAGTTCAACAGCATTTCCCAGATCAAAACAAGAGGCCAGGCCATTTTTATTCCAAGTGCACAAGGTCTGAAATCCCCAGACCCCCTCATTTATGTTTGTTTAGCACTTCCTTTGTGCTGATTTTTCATTTCCATCTGAAAGTCTTCACTTTTGGATTCAGGTGCTGTGATGTGAATCAGATGCTGTCAAGGAATAACAATCTGTCCTCTTGAAATGACAAGGTGTCCCTTGCTTTTAAAACAAGAATCATTGGCATTGATATATTTGACAATTACAATATTACTGCCTGCTGGTCCCATTCCCCTTCAATCTGTCTCTTTTCCCACTGTCCTTCTGGACACATGGACACTTGCAGATTATAATCCCGTTTTCGTATCTTCTGATAAATCCTCCCAGAGACAGTCAGGTATAATTTATGTATAATTATATGTATAATAGATGTATACATATAACATGTATAATTTCAAAGAATGTTTTCTACCTCTTCTTTCCTTTCAAACCATGATACCCTGGAAAAATGTCTACAGCCATCATTGCTGCTAAATTTCAGACCATCTTTCTCAGTTCTCTCTAGGGACTGCAGGCTCCCACCAGCCCTTAGCCTGCCCTATGGTTCCACAGCCATAAGAGTGGCAGCTCTTGTTGTTTCAAAGATGATTTCATAGCAGAGGCAAAACAGAAGGAAGGAGGATGCTCACAGAAACTTTCAGAGGCTCCTTTCCCTGACAGCTTCCAAGACCACAGCCCTCAGGACCAAGCAGAGACATCTGGAAGACACCTGTGCCTCCAAGCCCTTCAGAAACCCTGTGGAACATCTCTGCCTGGCTGAGCACTCTCACCACACCTTGGGCCATGAGGGACTGAACAGACATATTGCTCCTGTAGCATATATAAAGAACACATTGCACAGCTCCAGCTCTTTTTCCCTCAGCCTGTTTATAAGAAAGGATGTCACTGTCAGGCAGTCCTCACTCACTTGGCTGGGCCGCACAGTACAGGGAAGATGCTGGATGAGAGGCTGCCTGTTTTTCCCCTCCTAAACCCCTAGTGCTGCACCTCGCAGAAACTTTGGCCCAGACTCTGAGCTGGTGCAAATGGCTATAGCACCATCAAAGGTGTTTAAGGTGCTGCAAATCAGGAAGGATCTGGATCCTTTGTCTCTGGTGCATCCCTGCATGTGCCGTGACTTTATAAGCAATAACTAAGAATAACATTCAGTCTCCCAGCCTGAGTGCTGTGCAGAATATCAAAGTAATTCACCAGGAGTGCAATAACATGACTTTCTTCTGTCCTTCATGATCACAAAAATGTCCTCGCCTCCCACATCCAGGGAAACAGCGAAGTCACTTATCCCCTCAATTATACTGAAATCAACAGAAGCAGCAGAGTCCTTGTTTTACCTGATGTTCCACTTGAGAAGGAGCAGCGTGAGAGGCTCTGTCATGGCAACTGCTCGTCCCTTGCAGACGAGCTGTCTCCAGGCCTCTCCGATTACATCTTTGCCGTTATAATTCACATCCTGCACTTATTAGTGATAAGGTCAATGGGAGCAATTACAATGGGAGCTGCTGAAAACTCTGTTGTTGCACATGCTCCCAACAACACTCACTGTGCTACAGAAACCAAAAATAACTTCCTGGTCTCCCAGAGAGGCATGGAAAATATTTCCCTTTATTTTCTAGGTTATGGATAACTTCCCTTCTTTAGGTTTGCAGTGGCTATTTCTCCAGGAGAGCCAAATACAAATCTCCCTTTGGACATGGACTGTTTCCTCTGCTTTCACCCTGGAGATTTCCATGTCCTCCTTATGAGGGCAAGAAGTCACTCTCCCTCACTTCTCTGACTCCTATTTATGTGTACACAGCTTTAACTCAATATTTTTCCCTTTCTTTTTTCCCAACATCCTCAGACTTATTCTCTTACTTTAGGGCTTTTAATACCTGCATGAGGGTGTGAGCTCTCAGTGCACACCCATGGCAGAGAGCAGTGACATTGCTTGCGCCCTGTGTTGTTCCTCTAAATGAAACACATGAAACCCCTGAAAGTCCCAGAGGCTCTTTTCTACTTTCCTAGTGAAGACAAGGAAGTGTTCCAGGAGCTGCATTTCTTCCCTAAGAAAAATCACATCTGCACTGCCTAGACAACATGACAGCAATGGACAAGGAAAATTACTTCTGCTCAAGAGATCTAATTTTTTTGCTTCTTCCTGCCATTTTCCCATTTTTTCTCATGCTGTCTGTCACTGCCTTCACCTGGCTCTGGCTCTGAGTGGCAAAAGCAGAGACTGCCTCTCTGCACTGTCTTAAAAGCTCATTAATTATTTCTGATGGTCTATAAACATTATTTGTTTTTGACAAACAGTTGTAAATTACAGAACCACGGTGAGTGCTAGAGGAGACAGGAGTGGGATATGAGAATCCAGCTGGGTTGAGAGTGAAAAAGAGGTGTATCCAGGGACCTTTGTGAAGGTCGAATCCTGCAGGTAAGTCACCATATCATAAAAGCCATTAGCACAAATTGTTTTTCTAGGGAAAATCTGAGTCCCTTTCCCCCGTGTGTTTGAAAATACAACTCACACACACATGGGGTGACACTAGAACTGCCATTGCAGTGACACCTGAAGACCTCAGATGCCAGCAAGGCCCTGCTGTACTGCCCTGTGGAGATGAGGCAAATCCCTGACCCCAAGTACGATAAACAGGCAGGGCAGAGAGGGCAGGGCAGAGAGGGCAGAGCAGGCACAGGCAGTGCTGGCCAGGGGAAGAAGCGATTGAAAGCCCCTTCATTCTAAATTTATTATTGCACTAGTCACAGAGAGAGATTCTTTTGCTGGGACTGACCTGTCTCACTGATCCCAGACTCCCAAAAAAGCACATGAACTTCTGTGGTTTGAAGTGTGCCAAACGCTTTAACTTTCCCTGATACAGATGCAAAAAGCACTAGCTTTCTTGACAGCTACAGCTGTGGTAATGTCTTGTTGTCAGAGCAAACATCTGTGTCTCATCTAACAAATGGGGCAGCACAAAAAGGGACCAAGTTATTCTGATAATCAGGCTAAGACAAGGAAGGCTTTAAGCTGGTCTGCACTGCTCTGCAGTCTCCAGAACACTATTAAAGGTATGAGGATGTGCAAGACCTGGAACAAGGATCACATGTCCTTTCCTGACCTCACATGCTGCATCCAGTTAAGATACTGAGCATCACCATTTGTGAGCAGCCAGCTTCTCAGGAAGGAAGCCTGGATTCTGTAGGAAGGATTGAGTCCTGCAGGAGTAGGATCTCTTCTGAATGGTAAAATTCCCAGCAGTCACTCAGGTCCCTTCCAAGCCTATGGCCTCCCACCTTCTTCTCCTTCTTGCTCACCTGAAACCAAGACCCCAGCACTTAGACTCTACTCTCCACCTCCTTGACTCTCCTTTGACTCCACTCTCCTCCTCTGCTCTCCCTGGTTCCTGGTCCTTTTCAAGAGCAGCCTTTCCTACATCCATCCCATAAACCTCACAAGACTTCTTTTTCTCTCCCATGCCTTCTACTTCCTCCATGGCCCAAACCTTGGGTGTTTTAGAGCCAGCCCATCCCAACATAGGGAACCATTTGGGTTACTCCTGCTGTCTTATGGGATCAGACAGTTACAGCAGTGAACACAACAGAAAAGCTCTTCACTGAAGGAAATACAGGGAGACTGGAGTTCAGATCTAATGACTGGGAACCATTTCAAGTGTTAATCATTCTTTGTTGTTCTTTATCCAAGTTGAAGCTAAATCTTAATCTCCTTAATCCCACTATTTCCATGTGAAAGGTCTGCAGGCAATGTGGGAGATAAACTCATTTATTTCTCTTAGAAGTTATGTCAAGAAGCACAATGGGAAGATCCACATAGGCAGGAATTTTTAGGTACAGTCCCCCAGGGTGTGAGAGCCGTGTTCTTTTTTCAAACCTGATTAATTCTGCATCAGCTGGGCACATTACAGACACCATTTTCCTGAAGTCTACAGTGTATTCCCTGGGCCACAGCTGCTGCTTCTGCCACTACTTGCTATTTGTGGAGTGATTGCATCTGACAAATAGCAATGGGGAGACATTTCAGGAATGACTCAGAGGCAAAGGCAATTTCACATCCAATTTTATATCCAAGGACAGCTTTTCACTGGTTACAGAAATATGAATGGATGAGGCTTACTCCCACTGCAGCACCCTCTTGGGATCTTGTCACATCCTAAGCCATGAGTATCCATCACCCTTCAGCATTTCTCTGCTCCAGGCACCAGGGGCAATGACTATCAAGCCCTCAGCACATTTCTTGGGTTTCTCCCAGACTGGCGACAGTGTGCTGGGTTTGGATGTATCTATTTATCCCTGAAGGAGCTGCTAGTGATTGGTCTCTCCTACCTGAACTACCTTTGTGAGTCACCAGGATTTACTAACTGGCTTTTCTTTCCCAATCTGGGTGTCTTGAGACATTGCACATAGCTGTGCTGGGATCTTGGTGATTTGCTCATCTAGTGGCCATCTACACCTGCCATTTTTGCAGCCCTCTGCTGTTTGTCCCTTCTGGTGCTTCTACACCAATCCTCATCCAATTTCCATTCTTTCCAGTCCCAACATTTCCATTATTACTTCCCAACACACACAGAATCCCTTCTCCCGCTGACAGCACAACAACACCTTCACAATGGGACAAGGTGCTGCCACACAGGAATCTGTCCACACAGACCTCATCATCTGAGACATTTCAAGCACAGTCCCAAGTTCCTGTAGGAAATACTGCAGGATCAACAAATTCAGGCTACTGCTCTTCAAATCCTTTTGCTAGAAACAGCTGTAAACTTTTAGCCACTCTGGTGTAATCAACCAAGAAACACCCTGAGCCAAGGGTTGCATGTTCACACCAAGCTGTCCCTAGGGGAACGTTTCACTTTGCTGGCAGAGATTGGTGTGAATTTATCCCAGGGAGAGCTAAGACAACAATAACCCTGCCTTCCTCCCCTCCAGCACCATTCCACAGAGCAGAAGCTCTCTCTGCCCCATCCTGGGGAGGTCTGTAACATGCTCCATGTCCACCAGTTTCACAGCACATGGCACTGCTGGGCAATCTGTGGAGAGGGAGCATGGTGACGGGCATCCTTACACTGTAGTGTTGAATTATCCATAGTGAACAACCAGCCTGGCAGTACTGAGTGCTCAAGCTCCATCAAGGCGATGAGAATTTAGGCTATTTCCCTTCACATCCAGTCCTTTCTGCAGCATTATCCAAAGCCCATTCAGGAAATGAAGCAGCAAGCGGCAGATGACAGTAGTGCAGTTTGCAAGCTGCAACGTTGCTGAGCTTCAGATACAATCCCAGAGCTGGCATAATCCCCAAACAATTAAAAATGGATCTTCAGTGCTCGATTTCCAAAGCACCCAGAATATGAATTGGTGGTGACAGAACATTGGTCAGGGTGGGATATGGCCACAGTAGTGACTCTCCTGCACCTGCAGGACCCACCTGCTAATGGGAACTGAGAGAACCCTTACCCCTCACTGTGAGTAAAGTTGTCCCTGTCACCACATCCCTGCTACCTCTGCACAGACAGTCATTGAATCACAGAATCATTTAGATTGAAAAGGACCTCTACAATCATTTACAGCCATTAACCCAGCACTGCCAAGTCCATCACTAAATCATGTCCCTAAGTGCCACGTGTACACGTCTTTTAAATACTTCCAGGTATGATGACTCTTCCGATGCCTGATCGCATTGCTCAAAACCCCATCCAGCCTGGCCTTGAACACTTCCAGGAATGGGGCAGCCACATCTTCTCTGGGCAACCTGTGCCAGGGCCTCACCACCCTCACAGTAAAGAATTTCTACCTAATATCTAATCTGTTATCTTAACACCATTCCCTCTTGTTCTATCACTGCTTTTGTCAAAAAGCTCTCCAGCTCTCCTGTAGCCCCTTTAGGTACTGGCACGCTGCTGTAAGGTCGCCCCAGATCTTTCTCTTCTCTAGGCTGAAAAACCCCAACTCTCTCAGCCTGTCTCCATATGAGAGCTACTCCAGTCTTCTTAGCATCTTCATGGCCTCCTCTGGACTCATTCCAACAGGTCCACATCCTTCTAATGTTGGGGACTCCAGAGCTGGATGCAGCACTCCAGGTGGAATCTCACAGAGCAGAGCAAAGGGGCAGAATCCCCTCCCTCACGTGCTGCCCTCACTGCTTTTGTAGCAGCCCAGGACGCAGGAGGTTTCTGGGCTGTCAGTGCGCATTGACAGCTCATGTCCAGCCTCTCATCCACCAGTACACCAAGTCCTTCTCCTCAGGGCTGCTCTCAATTCATTCTATGCCCAGACTGTGTTTGTGTTTGAGAATGCCCCAAAACACATGCAGGACTGTGCACTTGGCCTTGCTGAACCTCATGAGGTTCGCACAGTAATGGTAATTAATAGTAGATACTAACATCTATTTTTACTTCCACTGTTATGAATATTAATGATAGTAGTTGTTGTTATTCCTCTGTCAATTAGAAGAATAATAGAGTTATTGCTGATATTATATGCTGTTGTCATTGACCTGTAACCCTCAAGCATCTCAGAGTGCTCATCATGGGCAAGGACACCCCTGTTCTAGGCTTTCTCTGAGCCGAGCCAGTTATGGTGGCCCAAGCCTCAAAGCACAAGCCAAGACGCTGCTTGAGGAGATGCTGGAGGGAGGTGGAGAGGTGGGGACATGAGACATGTCAGCACCCTGGCATGGTGAAAGAGAGCAAGTTGAGGAGTTGGGAGATCCAGAAGCATTCCCCATCTCCAATCACAACCTTCCTGGATGACCTCCAAGGAGGTATTTGGAAAGCCACTGGAGACAGGAGGCAGATGCAGCTTACAATGCTTAATTGCAAAGTGTCTCCCTGTGTGTTAATGCCTGATCTCACATTACAGCCACCAAGGAACTCATCAGCACTGTCAGCACAGCCTAATTAGCAATTTAACTGAGTGAATGTACAGCTAACCCATTTGCCTAAACATAAGCACCACACATTATTTGAGATGCTTAGATGTATCTCTGACTGAAACCCGCTGAATCTCTTCATGGTGCAGCTCCCCACCAGCAATATGGAGATGTTACAGCTTGCTCCTATACAGCCAGGTGTTCTGACATGCCACCCCCCACAATAAGAGGAGCCCAGAGCTCTGTGCTTGACTGAGAGACATCAGTTGTATCAGTCACAACATAAGAGTTTTGCTTTGTGGCAAGGCCACAATGCTCAGCACCTGATTAACTCAGTTCTGGGCTGCTATATGAATCTCACATCTAGATGGAAATCTCAAGATGAGCCAAACACTACATCTATATTTTGGATATATTTACTTACTTCAACCCATCCTGGAAGCTTATAAGATATGTGAATGAGAAGACAGCCCAGCTACATGTGCTGACCACATCTTTAACAGTGATAGTTCCAGACAGGAATGTTGCAGAAACCAGTGTTGGTCCTGCTGGCCACCCTCTGCTCCCCAGGAGTGACACATGACAAATGAGACTCCTTGTCCTTCCCCCAGGTCTGCCGCAGGTTGTACTAGAGATCTCCCAGTGTCCACTCCAACCTGAATTATCCAGCAATCATAGACTCCTGAAACAAAGCATGGATGCACTATGTGAACGTTGTGCCCACCAGTGTGGCCTGAAGTCAGGAAGGGTTCTTTAAGGGGCAGTTTTTTGTTGATTCTGGAATAACATCAGTTGTGCTATTTGTCCTTCTCTCATATCTTCTCTGTGCCAGAGGCCTGGTGGGGCTTTGCCTTGATAGCAGGCCTCAGGTTGCCCTGGCCATATCCAGCTGTGGAACCCCTGCCAAGGCAGCATGGCTGGGGCACACCACCGCCTCCATCCAGCTCCAAGCAACAGCACAGCAGGGCCAGAGCATTGTCTTTGGCCCCCCTCCAGCAGGTGATTGACCTTCCTGCTTCTGAACAAGGGTTTTGGCAACAAGACCCATGATCAGTATTTATTTGTGAGTCAGATGGATAAATAGCAGTTAACCCATGTCCAGAAAAGGGCAACAGAATTGGGGAAGGGTCTGGAGCATAAATCAGGTGAGGAATGGCTGAGGGAGCTGGGGGGGGGGGGGCCTCAGCCTGGAGAAAAGGAGGTTCAGGGGTGATCTTCTTGGTCTGTAAAAACTCCCTGAAAGGAGGAAATAGCCAGGTGGGAGTGGGTCTCTTCTCCCAAGTAACATGTGACAGGACAAGAGGAAATGGCCTCAAGTTGCATCAGGGGAGATTTCAGTTGGAAAATTTCTTCACGGAAGGGGTAGTCAGGCATTGGAACAGGCTGCTCAGGGAAGTGGTGGAGTTGCTGTCCCTGAAGGGATTCAAAGGACATGTAGATGTGGCACCTGGGGAGATGATTTAGTTATGGAGTTGGCAGTGCTGGGTTAATGGTTGGACTCAATGATTTTAGAGGTATTTTCCAACCTATATGACTCTATCGATTCTATTTCAGCTGCCTATCCTTATGTGCTTCATCAAGCTGGTGACTTTGAGCCCTCGGCTATGGCTACACAACCAGCCTGCATCCCCATCCCAGGAATTAACATTGGTGATGGTTGTTGGATGGAGCTTGTGATTTCCTCCTCCTGGCCCAGGGCTATGGGAAGAACTCTGTTACTCAGTGCCATGTTCAATCATTTACAGCTGGGTAAAGGTGGGGCAGACACGGTGTCCCCGTGCTCTCAGTGCCTGGGGAGGTGTCACACCGGAGGGTCTCCCAGCCTGCCCATCCTGCTCCTGCAATCCCACACGAGGCTGATTCCGGGACTCACCCCTGCTGTGGCAGAGCTCTCCGGGAAGGCTGAGTTATTTCGAGGGGGTTTCAAAACACTGTTTACTTCACATCCAGCCACAGATCTCCCAGGTAATGCCATTCCTTTGCTTCACACTATGTGCCTACTTGACCCACACCCAGTTCTTTGCCCTCTCCACCCAAGGAGAAATTAACTCCTTCCCACCCACGGCAAGACTCCCTGTCACGCCCAGGGAGCCCTGGCCGTTCCCTGGTGATACAATCTCTGTCCACAATGCTGACACTCTGAGCCCCAAAATGTGCCTGTGGGCATCCCAGTCCCTCCCTTGGGGTCAGGACCACCTCTGCAGTTCCCTTCCCCCTGCCATGCAGGGGGGGCATTCACATTCCTCGCGGGTGAGCGCTTTGCTCGAGGATCTCCGTGCACGTCATTCCCTGAATCCTCCACTCACAGCCTCGGAGCCCCAAGCACTGCAAACACTGTGGGATCAAGAGCATCGGTAAGACATAAACAAGAAGACTGTAAGAAACCTGTGTGTCACTGGTGGGAGGGCGTTGTTTCCAAAGTAACTGGGTGGATCTTCAAACCGCTGAAAGCGGGATTGGGAAGGACATGAGGAGGGGACCTTGTCCTTCCCTCTGCCCCAAGGCAAGATCAAGCATGCCTGAACCAGTCCTGAGAGCTCTCAGTTTAACCTGCCCTTGGAACATCCAGGCCCACAACATTTGTTGCCTCCAGCTCTGCCAAGTCCCTGCCTCAGTTTCCCTACCTGTAAAAGGAAGAATGGCCAGAACCAGAGGATCCATTGCTGTTTTACTGGACAGGAGAGAAGTGGGGAGGGAAACCTTTGGCTGGTGATTGATGATTCACAAACATCTGGTGAAAAGCAGTAAATAAGCCTGGAGTAGTGTCTACCTGTGGGCAGGGACTGTGACCAGATTTCCAAAGGATACCAGGTATCTCCTTTTAACTTGTAGCAAGCCTTGCTTTTTTATTTTATTGGGCATGAAGAAGTGTGGGAATCACAGAGCTGGACTTCCTAAGAAAAGTCAACATTGGGTAGATTAGGCCAGCATCCTACTGCAGTCAGGAGAGTAGCAAGAGGATCATTATTTGTGTCCAATACTGCATGTATCTGACACTCATGTGAGCACAATTCCAAGTACACTCAAAAGGGTGTTTTTAAAAGGGCGGCATTTTTATGGCACTTACAACTTCAAGATTTGAACTCTACTGCCCTGAAAGACATCTTGAGCCTCCAAAACTGGTTATCGTGGGTCCAGGTCTCTGGTCAAGAAGAGTCTCTTTGGAGATGGGAGGTGGCAAAGGCTCCAACATGGGCTGTGGGTACCTTTGTGTGCTGGGGCTCATGCAGAGGCACAAACCTATTTCAGCTGTCTAAAACCATGGATGGGCTACACCTCTGCTGGAAAACCTGAGGAGCCATGAACAAAAGAAGGCTGAAAACCAGGCTTTTAACCCCAGATGCTCTCCTGCACCATAACAGCATCACAACACATATCTCAGAAACCTCCAATTTGCCAGAGGAGCAGGGAGAAAAAAACAAAACCAAAAAGGATTTTTTCTCAAATTTGAACAATAGTTTTGGCGCCTGCCAGAACAAACTTAGCTGAAGTTGATTTGGAGTCCTATATTTTATTATGTTCCTAATTTAGCTCTGAAGTCACTGCTTCAGCAAGTGACTTGATACACTAAACCTGTGTCATTAAATCATCTCGCTGCTCTCCAGGGAACAGATAAGATTCAGGATGGCGTCTCAGCATTACTGTGCAATTTAGGTCTGTTTAATTCCCTTTAGCCAAGAAATATGATGAAAACGTATCTAGGAGACCAGTAATCAGCCATACAGCTTCTATTCTTGACAGATGCACAAGCCCAGCTTTCCGCTGATAGTAACTGCTGAGACCTAGGACCTCATGATTTATCCAAGGCTCTTAAGAGCTTGATGTCTGCTGTTCTTCCAGCAGGGAAATGCAAAGTTTAAATATAAAACCTGCCTTGAAAAGTTCTGTGCAATCCAATCAGCCAGTATATTTCTTACAGATGATAGCACACTGATCCTGGCATAATCCAATGTTTCATAAATGTCTTAGAAGATTAAGGCATCATTTTCTGCCCAAATGACAGAGGAGATTCACATGTCTGCAGAGTAAACACTGGCAACACTCTTGCATAAGAGCCAGCAATATTGTTAGAATTCTCCTCTGTGCTTCATTACAAGGGCAATTACATAACCAGAAGCCTTCATCTATCAAAATAAAACCTTTTCATTAAACAAAATGCTGTATTGTGAGTGCACAAACACACATCCATGGGAAGGAAGGGAAGGTGGCTGGATTGCATTGCCTGACTGACCTGGAAGGAGGATTTTAACCCTGCAGTGACTCAGCCCTGCTGGCTATTCTCTTTGGTTGATTTCTAGCTCTGACTCATGAATCATAGACCCCAACATGCCAGACACTGTGCATACAATCACACATGTCCCATCCTTTATAACAGACAAGGGTTGTGCCTGCAGAGGAGAACGGGTCAGAGCAAGACTCTGGCTGAAAGACCTGCAGGTGCAGAACTGCCAAAGAAACCTCACCAGATGCTTGCCAGAATTTATCCTGCTCAGCCACGCTCCCTCAGGGACTAGTAGTTCTGCTGCTGCTTCTGCCAGAGGGTCCCTTAGTTCCCAGTTTATCCTAAGCTGCAGTGAGATCTGTGAGTCAGGGCAATTCCTGTCTGAATCCTAAGGTGACAGTAGACAGGAGCAAGTGTCTGCACGTGACCTTTAATCCAGATTCCGTAGCATCCAAGAGGAGACGTTCCCTAGGATGCGATGTCCCAGGCAAGTCAGTTTCCCTCTGATTATGGCAGGTGAAACTGTCACAATCTGCGACACCTCTGCATCAGTTCTAAAACAGATTCAGCAATGGGCACCTTTGTCACCACCTCCTGGTACTACACATAGCAGCTGTCCCAGGAAAAATCACATCAAGAGCCATATACGTGTCCTGAAGAACCATGTCCAGTTATAGAACCAGTAAATGTGCCAACGCACCAGGAGTGAAAGATCCCTGCTGTCTGCTCCCTAACAAGAGACCCTGGGAGAGCCTGGGCTTGCTCCCTCACGGAAAAGCTGTGGCATCTCTTACCCTCACTGGGGCCTTCTCTTGAGCTGGTAGCTCAGATCAGGACAAATATATTGTCCTCAAGGGAGATAAGGACAAATTGTGCAGGGGCTCTGAGATGCCCATCAGGAGTTGGGATGAGCCTCATGTCTCTGTTCTTCTTATTGCTATCCATGGTGCAGCTACAAGGGGAAAATTAGGGACAGAAAGGACGGGATTTAATACGCATTATCTCCTCTGAGGCAGCTGAGGAGGGATGTAATTCACTGAAGTGCCTTCCCTCAGCAGGAGAAACTTTCCTGACCGCTGATAATGAAATAGCAGGAAACAGTATTTTCCTGCTCAGAGCTGGCAAGTACACAGCACAGAGGGGGGATTTTTGGCAGAGTTCCTCTCAGAGAGTAGAAGGTAACATGGTAATTGGATGAAGGCAAATGGGAAGCAAGAAGAAGGAGGCCATGATGGCAAGGTCAGAGTCTGCAAGACAGCTCAGGACAGTTGTGAGCTGGAAAGGGAAGGGAAGCAAGCACAAGGAAAAAGAGATGGAACGAGGAATAACTGGAATAGGAGCTAGGGGCAGGACATGGGTATCCCCGGAGAGTGCCCACCAGGGACAGACATACAACAGACATACAGCACAGCTGTGACCTGCTGGTGCGTTTGGGTCTCCTAAAGGGACCATCTCACCTACAGAGGAAAAACATAAAACAAGATGAGTTTATTTCTGAAAAGATCCCATCACATATTTAGGCTCATCCACTTGTGATCTAAAAGTCCATGTTATCTTTCACTGCCATTTCTCTGGCTTCAATTCAGGCCTCTTGCGTTTCAAGGCTAAAACAATG